>OY982560.1:13956185-14218671 GCA_963859945.1 Euplagia quadripunctaria | reverse complement strand
AAGAAATGGTGACGGTACCCTCCCAAATTGATAAAATATTTTTCTTTTTCAAATTAAATATCTTCTTTTTATGTGATTGAAATAAATGGTTATTTTGCTGGTGATAAGTGCATGATTCTTTACGAAATACGCTTGGCGTTGACTTTTCGTCAACCTATGATTTGGCTTGAACCTAAGGATGACGTGAGTTTTTTCAGAGCACAGATGTCTTCCGTAAGTACCTAAGTCACGTTGAACACTCAAGTATTACTTTCGAGTAACAGGTACATCTCAATCACCACATTTGATCAATTAAGCTGATCTCGAAGACCTTGTTATCGACAAGACTTGTCTAAAGAAAAATCTAAAACATTAGGTTCAAAATTAACGCAATGAAGAGTCCATTGCTAAAATCTTAAACCTTTTAAGTTAAAAACTTGAATACTTGTAAATAATTCTTGTGTAAAAAGTCGTTAAAAATGCACCTTCTGCACTAACACCCAGATTTTTTTAACGGAAATATAGGTGGAGTAAGGGCGGAGCATGGTGAGCGTTTTAGCCAAAATATTGCTTCAATAAACAAGCTTTATCAGGGAATATGAACCCCTGCAATGCTTGGAAACTATCGATATTTTTTTACAACAGGCAGGCTAAATAACAAAACCAAATATTTTCTTCTTTTACATCTATATAATACTTAAAAATACCTACGAAAAGTTGTTAAAATGTAAAATGAGTACTTGATTGAGATGTTTTATGTTCTAAGTTATCTGTGGCATGACAATACCGAATCACACAATCAGATCTCTGAGCAGAAAAATGTAATGCTTTTTGTTACCTAGTGTTATTCTTCAAATTAGGTATCAGATAATATGTACCTACCCTTCATATTTAGTTTTAATGTAATGTTAGTATACATACTAATATACGCCTCCAGGAAATAGGGCAAATATTCACATTTATTTTGATACCAATTTTAAATATGTTCTTACAAAATTTTCAGAATTTAGTAAGAACTTCGATATTTAAAATTGGTAGATTCAAAGTACTCTTTATTTTGATTCTATTTCCATTACATTGTAAGTGCCTCCAAGCAAAAGATTCTACTAACATAAAAAGAGACGTCGTTTTTTTTCAAGATGGACGAATAGACGTCCATTTTTTTACGTTTTTGTTATTTAACTTGTATAATTTTAAAACACTTGATATTGGCGGAATTCCTGCGCTGATTCTTACGCGGGATAGAGTCCATAGTAAAATAATATATATATAACATGAAAAGAGGTGACAACGTGGCTTATAGCGGAAAATTTTTTTTTAAGTGCGATATACGAAAGAGCTTACATAAATAGAGAAAAGTGACTGCAGTTAGTTCACAGGTTGCCGAGTAAAGGAGCTAATGTTATTTAAACTGAAAAATAAAATGCAAAATGTGGGATAGAGTGCAAAGACAGTTTAAAATGTTTCCCAGGAATAATTTACTTGAAAATATTTGACACTAATAACACTACCTTTCTCTTCATATAATGTATTTGAGTGCAAGTGTTAACGGACACATGAGAATATTACTTTATATTCTATTTTTATGCGACTAACCAAGAACAAGGCCCACTTACCGGTGACCAGTGCCTATACACGCTGTCAAAACGAATTTTATCGTCAACTCTACAATTGAATTATGACTACTCACCGCAGTAATAAAATACTTCTACCCCATACGGACGACGTTCTGGCAACCAGCATAAAAAAGAGCACAAGGAATTCGCCTGTGCAGTCAACAAATGTTGGGGTTGCTACTGCCCAACAGAGACGATGATATTGACACACCCCAACAACATACATGTGTTAACTCAGTAGACAACTACCTCCCTTTTTGGATTTACTATACTAGATTCAAAACTTTCCACAGTTAGTATGGGGCCTTCCATTAAGTACGTGAGGTGATTTTGGCGATTTATTTTTCGACCCCCCCCCCCCCCCTCGGAGGAGATGTCGTGGGATTTTGCTCGGCCACCCCCAAATCTCACGTGACATTTTCCAAAATTCATACGTTCACAGAAAGTAAATTGTAGTAGGAGTAACTGCGGTACATTATTATACTATTTGCATTTTACATTATATACTATTTTAGTGGAGAAACATTTCTTATTTAATTTAACCCACTTTTCTCGCAATTTTACACTGTTTCTTGCGGAAAAAAAATTACGTGAAATCTGCCGAGGCCCCCCTCTCCCCCACGTAAGTTTGAGTGAGATTTGGCTCGACCCCTTCCTCCTCTAAACGCCTCACGTAATTAATGGACGCCCCCTATGTGAAAATCGCCTACTAGCTGTGCTGCACCTGCCGCCTTTATCGGGGTTGTAGACGTGACTTAGACTTAGAAAAATGTAATAATGCTTAACTTCAGACGTATAGTTGCATTAAATGAAATAATACCTTCAAAGTTTGTTTAAACAAATCGACTAAACGCAACCTGTGTCATATGTTTGTAGGTAAACAAAATGGTGGTCTTACAGTCCGCCGCCCGTGCCGTTCGCTAGAACTCTGGCTAGTCACAGGAGGGGGCGCGCGACCCTCAGCAGTACTCCTACCACGCCGGTGCGGGTTCTGTAACAAAGTATTACATAGTGTTAATATCACTTACTGTCTACATTATTTGGAAGTATACTGACACACTAAAAGACAATTCATATACCAAGAATAGTCCAGGAAACATTAAATTCGTACACCAGAATAAGGACGTTAAATGCTAAATGACCTGTGACAACGCGGCGGTAGGACAAGCAGCACAAGCTATGCTTAGTGTGGGTCTAGATAATATGTCCCAGTGTATTATAACATTATACCAAGGATAATTTATGAAACAATTGAGGGAAAGTACCCATACTACGTGACCCGTTCTGAGAGGAGAAGGAGGTCTTCAAAATACCACGCTTTGTCATAGGGGAGGGGGAGTGGGGTTTAGGTTTTCGTCACGTAGTCACTATCCTCTAGGGAAACCTCGTGCTTTTTCGAGCTATATTCAAATATGGCGCGCAGCGTTTAGCGCTTTTTAAACTCACAGATGGCAACAAGCAAGCGTTTAGCGCTTTTTAACTTTCTGTCGGCAAAAAATTATTTAAAACCATATTTATAAATTAGTACGTGAAAACCCGAGGGGGAGGTCTTGGCATATACTACGGGTGGTCACCGAGGGGGGGGGGGGTATAGAAATTGTGAAAAATGGGTCACGTAGTTGGGGTACGTTCCCTAATGTGTTCGTAAGATTCGTAAGAAAATATCCGTTATATGCTAATGTCCATAACAAAAGGGAAATGTTCAATCGTGCTAATGTATTTGAACTGCTACAATGGAGGGCTAAATTAAGTTGGGGGACGGAACTAAATCGTTTTTTAGGAAACTCCACTCACATTAATAGCTCATTATATTATAAGAAATAGACTTTAATAAAATTGTAACAAATCTGTAGCAATTAAGTTTACATAAATATATATAAAGAACAAGGACAGGCGACAGTATAGTGGAAGTTATCGTTGGCTGTTAGATATATATCAGAACAAGGCGTATTGTTTGGCGAGGCACAGATCCAACTTGTCGCGTTTGCCAGGAACATGTTGCAACACGTGCAACTTGCCATATTATACAACTTGTTTCATTTATAAACACACTCATAACGAGGTAGCTAGAACAAGTTTTGATATAAACATGCAATGTACGTCATGATGTCATATTTTTATATACAACTAGTTGATGCCCGCGACGTGTAGAATTAGTACTTCGAGTCGCTTATTTTTCACCAAACACTTTATTTCTTACCAAAAGTAGAGAGTTGATGAAATTTCATAGCACTAAACTTAATTACAAACATTCATCACCTATTTTACCTCCTTCAAGTTTTATTTTCGCAACAAGAAATATTGCCTGTCCTTCTCTCCAAGATCTGTCTATCTCTAACCAGAATTATTAAAAGTTGGTTTAGTGGTTTAGGCGTGACCAGACAGACTGACAAACACAGATACTTCATTTTTTGTATTAGTATTGTTAAGCTGATACACACTCTTAGTTACCAAGTGTAATACTCTGGTTAAAAGTTCAACAAATCAAAGCTGGCTAAATATAACACTTCTTTGATAAAAACTTGAAAGAAATAACAAAGTAAAGTATCATCCTTCAAGAAATAACAGGATAATTATCCCTACTCACTCGTTTGACAGTTAGTTCTAATTTCTCATCCCTTATGGAGTATTAAGGAAATAGAGAGCTACTTTCTTAAGTTCCTTTTTAATAATTATTTGAAATAAAGACGATGTGTATTTAAACGGTCACAACTACAAACTATGACAAATCTGTTCTGAATTTGGTAATTTTCAGATGAAACACTAAAAAAAATTATAATTTCAATGAAGTACATGCCACAAAATAGCTTTATTTATTAACGGTCACCTCTAATGTAAATGCTAAGGTGTCGTATGGTGACCTCTGTTGCTTTCAAGGAATGCCTGTTGTTAGCCCTGATTGTAACGTAGGGTAATATCACTTCGACCTTATACGCATAATAACACAAAGACGACTTGACATTTTACGTCGAACGTCATAGATAATAAAGCATTTAATTGACTAAACCTTTCATAAACTTATATCTTTAACACGGTGTTTGGACAGAGCTAACTAATGCTCCGAAATTTAATATTTTATCCGACTCAATTTAAACACTGATATAAATATTCATTCCTGAATAAAGGACTTGTTCTATAAAGCAAACCTTTAGAAGGCGTGTAATAGATAAGTCGAGGTTGAGTGATGAATTTCCTTTAAGGTGTATTTTCTATTAACGTCGACGTGCATTAATAATTATCTATTGTTTCCGACTCACTTCCTATCAATTCTATTAGCAAGCTCATAAAATTTACTTGAAATAATAAAAAATATCAGCTGGCATATTAGATTAAAATTCTTAACGATTCTATAGTCAATTTTTAAATGTAAATTGAAAGTGTGCGCTTGAAGATCCTGTTCTTTCACAAACAAAATCAATGTTTACGTACTTCGACATCAAAGGAATATAAAAACAAGAGTCGTAACTTTAATGCTTTGAGTTTTACAGTAATAAAATTGTTCAACTCCATTTCATTATTTTGTTAAGTACTTTGTTGTTTAAAGTAAAACTTTATTTTATAAGATGATCAATAGCTACAGCATGTGACATTGGTAAGGGGAGAAATGCTGGTCACGTTTGAACTAATATGATCGGTGTTCAGCTTGTCTACTGAGCGTTCTTGGCAGTTACGAGCGCCGCTAACAGGGTCATCGCTTTCCTTTTCAACAAACTCGTTGCTATTAGCCCGTCATTGAACCGAAGCTCCAGATACTAGCAGAAAATCGGATCGACCACAAACTACAAGAGTACGAAGTTGTAAGTAGAAAAGCGAGCTTTAAAATTGATAGCTAAGTTGTGTCCCACTAATGCTGTTTTAGTTAATGATGTTGTAGTTGCTGTTAAGTGACATAACTTGAAATTTTTGAGCTTTGGTATAAATCCCATAAAATAAAATAATTTCTAACAAGGTTTCAGGGACTCTCTGTTCAGTATATAGCTAGTTCGTCGGTGAAGTAAAACTTAAATTTATCCTGTGGAAGTTGCGGCCAAAAAAAGTTTGTATCTAGTTCCTGCGATGAAGAACCTTCCTAGGCACCCATCTTTGTAGTTTTACTCTTGGACATATGTAGTGTTTATGAAGGAAAGTAAAAATTTTAATCCACTATGCAGTTTTGGTTACTTTATTTTGATAATTTGTGAGTATATTTACTACATAACTTTAGCATGATACATACCGAAGAATGAAATTGATTATTCTGGAACAGCTATTTCTCATATTATAAACTTCTCACTTTCTACGTTTTTTGATTTCTTTTTTTTTGGGGAAAAGTTCTTTTGTGATCTTTACATAAACCCCAGTTTTTGGTACTAAATTACAATCGTCAATGTAATAGTTATCCACATTCATTCATTACAACATCTTGGTGAACTGCAATTTAGGTTCAGATCTAAAGGCAACACAATTTTTACAGACTGCTATGGGGGTGATATCAGTCTCGTTAGACATTACTAATGCTTTTATAACTGTTTGTAACCAAATTCTTGTACACATACTTTCATAACTTATGCTGACGTGAACTTTTTAGATGCACTGAAATGTACTCAACTCAATTACGTTAACCAGTCGTCCCCAGCTTCGTATTCGCCTTTGCTTATTGCTCTATCAACCTCATTACTAATTAACTTCAATGTGTGTACCTTGTACGCCGATTAGATTAGAAGTTGCTATATTTGTTAAAACTTATACCACAACTCTTCCCAAAACTATCAGACAACAACAAGCAAAGTCGACGAGATTTAAATAAACTGCTTAAGAAGATCCAATATCGCACTCATGCATAAAAGTGTATTCTGCATGGCGCCAATTATATTCAATCATATACCGCAACAATTCAAGGAAATAAATTTAAACCTCTTTATTATGATGTTACAGTATTTCGGAATTCCTCAAGGATAATACAAATGCTACTAAATAATGATAATAGAGAATAATATGCATATGATGATATTTATATAATAATTAATTAATACTATGTATGTAATAAGTAGGTAGATACTTGTAGGTAGTATCTATCTACTACCTATTAGACTTGGCTGGCACCGACTTTAAATAGATAAGTGGGTAACACTTATAATAATTATTTTAATTTATTTTTCGCTTTTGAGTGCCTATTTGTGGTTTTGAAGTCGGTTCAATTTTCTTTTTAAATAATTTATTACTTTCGGGTCATAGTTAGCAACACAAAACCTTTAAAAATTTAACTAATCTTCTAAAATGAACTGGAAATATTTAAATTCTTATCATTATGTCACGAACTTAATTTGCATTAGTTATATACTTATTTAGGTCAATTACAAACAAAAAGTTATATTTCTGCATTAGGAGAACAATGAGGCAAAAAAATTAAGGATTAGAAATAACGAATATTTAACAAGCGATAAATAGCATACCTACAATGAATTTTCGTCATAGTATTTCAAGCTTAAATAAATGATATTTGGGCTATTTACTACCAATTCCTATTTGTTGATGAGTGAACCAAGCTTTAGGTTATACACGTTTCTGGCTCAGAGCGTACTGTTTCGGCAAACCGATTTCGCCGTTTCTGTATTGATTGGCAACATTTAGCTTGACCGGAGACCGCAGTTGGTCGTAGAAACCATAGTTGATATTTACGAACGATTAAACATAACATCGAAATAGCAGGTCAGTAGTTCTATGACAACTTTTTTAAACGAAATAAATAACTAATAATACTAGAGACCCGACCGAGCCGACTTCAAAAAAAGAAAGGAGGTTCTTAATTCGTCAAAACTGAAAACCTCCGAAAATTTATATTTTTTTTTATTGAGAAATGGCGTACCTGTTTGTCTTCCAACTCACCTGATGGAAAGTGACGATGAAGATGAAGATATTACACGCCTATCCAAAAGAAACCTATTTACGTGTGTTCCCCGATTACTAAAAGACGCCTGGACCGATTTGGAAAATTCTTCTTTTGTTTGAAAGGGTATACTTCCCAAATTAGCTTCACGACTGACTTAGTCTGACTGACTACTACTCCTGACAATTCAAAAATACCTATAATGGTTTAATTGAAATAAATGTTTTTTGATTTTGATTTTTGATTTTACGTAAGTAAGTTTTCACTAGACATATAGTGTAATTTAAGTAGCCAATTTCTTACCCTGATCTTGCAACTTGACTTTGTGAGTGAGTAAATTGATAAAACCCTATTTATCTTGTTGTAGAGATTACTACCCTGGTAGCAGAAGAATTGTTGCGCAAAAGATGTGCTGAAGGCTTTTCTTATAATGACCCTGTTCTTCCTTCTCTGTTTATTAATTTTTTGCAGTTTCATAATTTAGTAAACAGTGTTGTTTTAAAGTTGTATTTAAAATGAACAGTTGACGAACAGACAACACTTCCCACTCCTTATAAAGGTCAGTGGTAGGGTATATAGGGTAAATTAAATCGATATATAAGGTAAATTAAAGCCTACCTTCAGCACTGCTCTCTGCGCCCTTTCCAAAGTTAGAAGATGAGTTTTTGTGGAGCCCCCAGAAGTAGTGATGCAGTATGTAATTATGGACTGACAGAGTGCAAAGTAAACTGATTTTAGCAGCTTCTTATCAGCAATATGACGCAAGTTCTTAAATATAACAATAAGCTTTCTAGTTCTTGCTACAAGCTGTTTAATATGGCAATGAAAATTACTGATGACTCCCAGATATTTTGTTGAGGTTATGTTTTGAAGTCTTGGGCAGTTACAAGTTGTAATATCTGGGTTGATGCAGCTGTGAGATTTAATAATATATGACGAAGTTACGAAATTTATGTTTTGGACGGAAAAGGCGATATACTGGGTCTTATCTACATTTAAAGTCAACAAGTTATGGTTCAGCCATTGGGTTACTATGTTAAAGCCCCATTGGGCCTTCGAGAATGCTTCACTCCATGAATCTCCGGTAAAAAGAAGAGCTGTGTCATCGGCAAAACGCCATAATATACTGGAACCTCGCCACTAACCATCCCATCAATTTTGACGCGTTGAGTTTGATCATGTAAGAAATCTTGAAACAGTTTCAGTGGAAGACCTCTGACACCAAGATGTTCGAGCTTTTGTATCAGTATTGGGACAGAAACTGTGTCGAACGCCTTTGCTAAATCTAAAAATACTGCTATTGTTTTCTTTTGATTATCTAAAGTATTTACTACAAAATTTGTTAATTCGTGCACCGCGTCCGAAGTAGATTTTTTTGGCCTAAAGCTATATTGTGAATGTGATAAAATATGGTTATTCTCTACGTATTTAACTAGTCTTTTATTTAAGTTGCGTTCTAGTATTTTAGACAAAGTGGGTAGAATAGAAATGGGCCTATAATTGTTGATACAGCTTCTGTCACCATTTTTATGAATCGGATGTATTCTCGATTTCTTGTAAACTTTCGGGAAGACGCCAGTGGAGAGGGATAGGTTGCACAGATAGGTTATATGAGGTGCTAAAATCTCCTTGTTGCCCTTTAAAACGTCAGCTGATATGAATTCCAGACCAACGGAACAATCGCTCTTCAGGTCGGCTATGAGCGTCGAAACCTCATCCAGATCGGTAGGAATGAGCATATAAGAATTCAAACATGACTTCATAGTATGTGTTAGGATAGGTGGAGGTTGTAAACAATTAGATTTTGTTCTGTCAGCTAGTGTTTTACCAATATTGGCAAAAAAGTTATTAACATCATTAATTGATTGGTGCCGGTTCTTGGGGTATACTAATTCAGAAGCAGATTTAATCGATTTTATTCGTGCTTGTAATTTCCTTGATAGCTTTCCAGAGTTTTTTATTGTTTTTACCGGCGCTTTGAATTTGTGATTGCTCGTATTCCTTTTTGACCTTTTTTAAAAGAGATGAGCAGAAATTTCTATATCTTTTGTAGGTTATTCTTAATGTCTCGTTTTCAGGAAATTGTTTAGTTTTCTTAAATAGATTATAACGGTTTTTGAGACATTTCAAAATACCTGGAATTATCCATGACTTCAATACTTGTCTTCGTCTAGGTATTTTAACTTCTTTAGTGTTGGATAAAATTAGAATTAGAATTAAAATTAGTATGCTTACAAAATAATCAGTAGCTTCATCGGCATCACTCATCCCATATAATCGGCCAAAATCTAGCGCCTTCAAGTCAAGTGCCAGCTGCGTGTAATTGATAGAGCTTTTAACTTTAGTAGGTTTCGAGGTCTGGGTAGCCGCAATGTAAAGAACTGCACTATAATGGTCCGTGAGAGAAGACTGCAGTATAAGGCAACGAGCCGCTAGCCTGGTCTTAAATAACACACATGGTCAAGATAGGTTCTACATTTTATTTAAATTTAAAGAAAATATTACACTTGTCAGGATGGAAAATTAAGGTTTAAAAAATACAGCTTATTACAATTTATTATGATTTAAGCGCATTGAAGTCGGTGATACTTTTTAAAAGATAATTACAAAACTATATAAATATTTTTAACATATATCGAGGCATTTATTTCCAATATAAGACTTACTACTAGACTACTAGACCCTTATATTTATAGTAGCCGCGAACTGTACTCTGCTGATTTGTGTGTTTTATAGTTTGCAATGTTATACCCCAAATATTAAATTTGTCCAATAAGTATAAATGTGGGAATTAGGCTCACACGAACTCTAAACATGATACTGATCATTATTTA
Organism: Euplagia quadripunctaria; assembly: GCA_963859945.1. Taxonomy (NCBI): domain Eukaryota; kingdom Metazoa; phylum Arthropoda; class Insecta; order Lepidoptera; family Erebidae; genus Euplagia; species Euplagia quadripunctaria. Next base: position 14,208,376 of record OY982560.1, on the reverse strand, counting down.
AAAACATATACCGCAACCACCGCTATTATCCCGATGATAAAGTTCTACAGTAAATCTTTTTATAATATTGTGGATAGCATATCTTAACAGTGTGTAAAGTTTAGTTAGTTAATTAGTTAAGTAGAATCCCACTAATATTATAAATGTGAAAGTTTGGATGGATCGATGGATGTTTGTTACTCTTTCACGCCAAAACTACAGAACCGATTGCGATGAAACTTGGTATGTAGATAGCTGGAGACCTGGATTAACATATAGGCTACTTTTTATCCCGATATTCCCACGGGATCGGGACTTACGCGGGTGAAACAGCGGGCCGCTGCTAGTTTAAAATAAAATTAAAAATGAAAACAGGCTTTTAACAGCATAGTAATATAAACACTTTAAATTAAAATGAGACTAATATAAAAGGATATATATAACCAGAGTTTATGTGGTGACTGTGTTCATACGTGTGGCTGAGCATATGTGTGTGTATGTGTTATACTTTCCCTTTATTGACCATGATTTCGAAGAATGTGCTCACTTTCATCATAATTATGATAGGTTCAAGAGCCATTTTGATATCAGTTGCTTTACTTCTCCTGCATTTAACTTATTAACATCTATATGTACCTGACAAATCTTGTTGTACACTCTAGGACGGAGAAGTCTTTTTTAACAATCGTAAAGTGTTTGTGATAGTGAAGGCAGAATCGATATTACAGTACAATTACGGTTAAGAGTTACTTTATAATCAACTAAAACCTTTACACATACTTTATCCAAAACGTTAGGTATATTAGCTAGACGTATAGTGAGTATGTGGTACTATAGTGTACACATATATACACATAAGTGAATGAAGCTCCAGTATCCATCACGAATATAATCTTCTAGAGTGCAGTTTAAAATTGCAAATTCCTTTGAAACATATTAGAATGTATGTTTTAATCAAGCTCGATAAAACAATTTTCAAATTTCTCTGAACCGTATTTGGATATGTAACTAAATGTGTGTTTAATTTAAGTACAAAATTCTGCGAACAGATGTGAAATTGCAATAATAATAATAATAACTCCACACATCTCACACACGGCCGTCTGATCCCAAACTAGGCAGAGCCTGTACTATGGTAACCAGACTGCTGATAAACATACTTATATATTTCTAAATACATACATATTATAGATAAATTACACCCAGACACAAAACAAATTATCGTGCTCATCACACAATTATTTGTCCTGGGTGGGAATCTAACCCACGACCTCTGGCTTAGCAGTCAGGGCCACTAACCACTAGACCAACAGGCCAGTAGAAGAAAGAAATGAAGTAGAAGAGTTTTATTAATATAAATCGTTTATAGTGCTTTTAGGTACTCTCGTAGGAAACTGATGAGGATAACCTTTTATTTACATTTTTGGATTTTATAATTTACTGAAACCAGCAGAGTGTCATCAATATTTTTATCCGCGGGGTTTTGTAGGTGATTCCCCAGGTACGCGGCTCCAATTCTGTAGTCCCAACCTTTGCCTTACCATACGTAATAATCATTATATTTCTGGATAACGTCCTATCGAAAGTTTATTGTGACTATATAAACTTTGGAGACGAGACATATTACATGCTACCCATTACGTAATCTGTGTGTTTCGTAAAAGATACTAGTTAAAAAGTAATGTTGTGTAACGTGATGAATAATTCAATGTTCCTCGCAGCGGGGGTCAAAGTTTAGGGTAAAATCTACTGTGATAGCTGAGCTTTGCTTGGCACGACCCCTGTCACACGTCGGCGATACAGTCAGTGAAAGAGATTTCGTATTTCATCCTGTCTCATCAATGTCTATTAACAATAGAGGAACGCGATCTATAATTACCAGTGTTACAATATTGAGAAATATATAAAACATGGTCCAACATTCAACATTTTTTATAATGTTCTTTTTATTAGTTCAAAATATAGTTACATGGAATCACCTCGATTAAGTACCTATTCAGCTTATTCGAAACAATTCAAAAAATTTAATCGATGATGCCGCTGTCGAGAAATCGGTGACAGAAAGTCAAGACGGACCTATTAAACATAGTACATTGATAAGTACTACGCAGTACATAGGACATAGTGCAACATAGGTACACATGACATGTAACTACATTACGATTCATTTTATTATTATCATTATATCCCAGGTCGGACACAACCTGACTTTAAAACATATTTGCCACCTCAGGTAGCAAACAAATATTTTGCACTATACAACTTTTAGTATATATTTCTACACGAACATTTGCAAAAGGAGTAAAAAGAGACCGAACACCGAACGCATTGAAATAATGAATAGCGACAATTATGCACCATGACACAGAGCCCGTACCTAAAGCTCTTTTTACAGTATAAAGCGCCCCAAGCTTTTTCGAACGTGCACACAAAGTAATGAAATTGTCATCGCGCAGCCATTTTTGCTTTTTTTTTATTTTGTTATGTTTCAACTAGTATGTTCAAAGCGTACGAATAATGTACACATAGTTCTTGATTTTGATTTATGAAGAGTGAATTTAAATCTATACATTAATACCTCAATAGAATTATTTGAAGAAGTAAGCTTTGTATTTAAAAACTATGTCAAAACCGGTACAAAAAGCTACACAGGTCTAGTATAATGTTGTCCTGTCATGACACGCAAATGATAGTTTAACATATAATGGAAAAAATATATTTTTTTTTTTTCTTTTTTTTATGGCACATGCGGCAAACGAGCAGACGGGTCACCTGATGGTAAATGACTACCGCCGCCCATGGGTACCTGCAACACAAGAGTTACAAGTGCGTTGCCGGCCTTTAAGGTGGGAGTAGGGGAAGGGTGGAAGAGGAGGAGGGGAGGTGGGTGGGAAGGGTACGAGCCTCCGGTAACCTCACTCACTCGACGAAAAGCAATGAGAGCATTACTTCACTGCCTGATTTCCGTGAGGTCGTGGTATCACTCCGGTCGAGATTTATGTTACAAATATGTCAATGTAACACAAAAACAAACGGTCACAATTTAATTAATTATGGTCGAAGTTCGACCACCAAGGGATCTTTAATTCGTATAATTGCTTCAATGCACGTCATCATCCTATGATATTAAAGGCTAATCACCGATGTTCTACAAATCGGTAACTTTTTGTCATAGAATTATTTTTAATTCCATTCTTTTTAGCACAAATATTTTAAGACCCGACTGTGCTAACAAAATACGAATAAAAACAACTAACAATGCTGACATAATTTTGTCGAAAAGGAATATAACCCTGAATATTTAAATAATAAAAAAACTTGAAAAAAGTATATGAAATAATGCTTAATTTCATATACTTTTTTCAAGTACTTTGAGCAAATAATGCTTAAAGCTTGTATTTTTAGTTTTCTACTGGTACATAGTGGTTTTTGCATTAGATTACGGATAATCATAATCTATGATTTTTTTTGGAAAAAATGCCCAGTCTAGAAACTTTTAAAAATTTGAATTATTGTATTGATGTACTTGTTATAACGTCATTGAGAAAAAAAATCATGACAGGTTCTGCTATTTAAAATAAGAACTCTTAACAAAAGTTACAGGAATTAATGTCATTTTATAATAAAATAGATATTAGGTAGACGGCGCACCGATTATTTTAGTTGGCAACATTATTAATAAAGTGTCAGAAGTTAGAACACTGACGCAACACCGAGCGCAGGCTCGCGACGGATGACATTTACAATTCGGATAGGCCGCTGGAAAGGCAGAATCGATTGGCATCTCGTAGGCGCAACACGTGTTGTCATTTAAAGCTTGATTGAAGATATCTAATGATTATTCAAAATATATTTTTGTATTTTAATAAGTGTAGTAAAATTACTGTGTGAAAATCATGTTTTTATTCTCCTCGCCTGCCAACTCACGTCTACCCGCAACATTAAACCGCCCGATGTTTCCGATAGACGAGGAGGAGTTTCTACATACTCTTACTACAAACTTTAACCTGCTATAAGAGAACAAGATAAGGTACAAAAAAGAAATATTTAACTTCTGCTTACCTTTTTAAAAAACAATAGTGGATCAAACACTGACAACATTTATGTGAACCTCAAAATTGATGGGATATTAAAGCGTTTGTTGAAACATGAAAGTGATCAATCGCACTATGTAGTGCACGGTCTACCGCCACCGGTACCGAGAGAGTGCGAGAAACATAAAAATGATATTTCATCACGTTGATAAAGCGAGAGTTTACACAACTTTAGAAGGAAATAATGATACATTTCTTGTGATATTTAAGAATGCTTAATGCGTAGGAGTCTTTTCGGCTATTGAAAGGTATTTAAAGGCCGGCAGAATACCCACGACTCTCTTGGCGTTGTCAAGCGTTCATAAGATAGTCACCGTTTACTTCGTCGCCGCGTTGTATTTGGATATAACGGTATAAAAAAACATTCCTTTAGATCAAATTTAAATGAGATCTTAATGTTTTTGACAATGAATTCACAGTTTTAATGTCTGCATCATATACATTTAAGTTAGTATATTGAATATCGTGGGAGAGCCAAGCTTTGGCACGCTCCAGCTCGACCGGAGTGATACCACGGCCTCACAGAAAACAGGCAATGAAGCAATGCGTTGTATTTCGCCGAGCTAGTGAGGTTACCGGAGGCCCTAACTCTTCCCTTCTGCCCATTTTCCCCCCATCCCCCCCTCCCTCTAACCCCCACCCTCTCCGCTCTTCCCTTCTTTCCCTTACTCCCATCTCAAACGTTAAAAGGTAACGCACTTGTGACTCTCGAGTTGCAGGTACCCATGGGCGGCATAGTCACTTACCATCAGGTGACCCGTGTGCTCGTTTACCACCGATCCCATAAAAAAAAAAACTGTAGTACGCAAGCGCAAAGACAAAGATTATAGGAAACACTGATACTTGTATTCTATCTCATTCTCACGCAGGCTAAATCCTATTTATGAATATGTTTGTCTTGTTGGTCTCTTTTTAGTGTGAGCTTTTCGTTTCATCGAATTTCAAATCACAACGAATCTCAAAACACTTCAATAATGTTATTAAATCTAACAACATTTAGCCCTAAAGAAGAATTTTTAATCAGCAAAGGAAAGGAGCAAAAAGCACTTCGGGCTTATTAATATACCTACTAAGCATCACGCATTGGACTTTGTGGATTTTCTTGTCCTAAATTCTGTTGTAATACTCGTGTCTACATTAAATGAAATGGCTATAATAATTCACGGGTATATCCTTAAACAACGAAGTAATTAAAATAATTTTTATTTCACTTATTACCTTATTGTCTGCCCTCATCACCTCCGCTCATACATTTTAAAGAATACCTTTCCTGTTCCACCAACATCATCTCTATGGCTTCATTGCCAACTGGTAAATTAATACATGAGAATGTTTGTATATTCTTATATATTCGGAATAGGTTACTTTATTGTGTTGTTTCAATATGAAGTCGAATATTTCAATATTCAATGAGTATCAATATTATCACAAGTGCCCCTTTGACATTTATCTAACTACTGTTTGTTTTTATGATTTACTAGCAGCGCCCCGCGGTTTCACCCGCGTAAGTCCCGATCCCGTGGGAATATCGGGATAAAATAGCCTGTGCTTTAATCCAGGTCTCCAGCTATCTACATACCAAGTTTCATAGCAATCGGTTCAGTGGTTTTTGCGTGAAAGAGTAACAAACATCCATCCATCCATCCATCCAAACTTTTCCATTTATAATATTAGTGGGATTCACCGTTGGAAACTAATTGTGTTAGAAATATTAGAAGTACTTGTTGTTGTTTATATTTTACATTATTTAAACAACGAAGAACTCATCGGTTCTTGCAGTTGTCTAATACAACATTTTTAAGAAGACGGTAACAAAAGATAGAAGAACACTACATATCTGTTTATCGTTTAAGGTGTTCGAGAGCATGTCCATCGTAAAGAAGACCATAGCGCTACTAGCGAAGTATTACAAATGTATTAATTAAAGGTAAACAATTTTACTCAAATGATGAGCACGAAAATTTGTTCTGTGTCTGGGTGTATAATTTATCTATAATATGTATGTATTTAGAAATATATAAGTATGTTTATCACCACTCTGGTTACCATTGTAACAGGCTATACTTAGTTTGGGATCAGACGGCCGTGTGTGAGATGTGTGGAGTTATTATGTATTATAAAAAATAAAACCTTTCTTGAATAAAAATTATATAGAAGCACGATGAAGTTATACACTGTATACAACGGTATAGTCTGTAATGGTATGTGGCTATACCATCAATTCCAATAGAATAGTATCTTATCGTGAATCCAACATGTATTATCGGAATGTACTACCAATTTGTTTAACAAACAAACTAGACCGAAACTATGCACATAATATTTCGTCGAGTGGAAATTGCTAAACAATGGCTATTTCGAGATACTTTCCACATAGTGTTTATTGGGTCCACATTGTTTAAAGTTTTAAAGACGATCTAATAGAGACCACAATATTATAAATAATATTATTACCAGTCCGTTTATGAAGATTGCTTTAGGTACTATATAATTTATAATTTTTGTTTTTTTTTTTAATAAAGATTACTAGTAACGTGGGTCACACATTACTAGTAATCTCGTTAACCCCTCCAGCTAAGCTTAACGCTTGTGTTAGGAGTGGGTTCACGACTGTAGTGCACTGGGTGGGGTTCGAACCCGCAACCACTTAATCGCAAGTCCGACGCCTTAGCCATTACGCTACCGCCGCTAATAAATTTAGCAAAGCAATACACAGATAAATAGTGCAAGATACAGAAATAATAATAATTTTTTCACCTATTTGGGAACCTTTTTTTATTAAAACTGAGCATAAAACAGAGATATAAATTAAAAGGATTATTGTATGCTTCTTATTGCGTTATTCTGTTCTTTTTATTTCACCGTTAAACGTTTTCTTCTTTATAAATACATATTCTCGTTCCGAAGCGTTCGCGTTCTAAATCTTAGTGCCTAACTAAAATAACTGTCCTCGCAGCTAGCACATCTTCCGGCGATGAAAACTGTATCCGTTGGGATTGATTTTTTTTATTTAAGGGAATAAAAAAATCACATGCTGCTAAATCAATCAGGGCTGTAAAGAATGACACAGAACTTTGACCGGTTGGTGTCCATGGAAAGAAGATATTGACACCAGATATCCTGTCCTACTGAAAAAACTAGCGATTGAAATCTCTGCGCTTTTCGATCTCTTTACTTTGGTAGGCCTTGGCTTATTAAGAAACAGCCAGACTGTTAACTGGCGCTTACTTTCTGGATCGTATTGATAAATCCAAGATTCGTTACCTGCCATAATGTCGTAAACGTGCCGAGACAAGCCTGCTCCAAACTTACCTATCGTAATTTGTTGAAAAATCAGTACACAGTTACCTTAGAAGGGCCTTCGTCTACAAATGTAATTTGAAGTCTATCAAACGATTCTTCCGGTTTTAAAGTTTTCTCGAGGTAGATCTATTTCAGTGAGACACGATAATTACATTTAGATCGTAATAAAATGTGGAGGAAAATTTGAAGTTGCAACTTTTGTATTTTTATAGTAAATGATCTTATTTTTAAAATACAAGTAAAAATCTACTGTGTTCCATACATAAAATTGTAATTCGTAAAACTTTCTGAGCGTTCGTGGTATTTAATCTCTACTTATGATGGCACACGTATCTTGAAAGCATTCAGAGTTCGTTTCCCTCCAAATTGAGTTAACTACTTTATAAAGATTAAACATCTCCTACACTCCTTTAAATGGCGGGGAACGTGTTCTGAATTCTGACAAAAGAGATTCGAGATTAGATGGAATTTGAAAGAGTTTGTATACAGAGTATAGAAACACATGACAGAGTATGTTGGTAAACAAAAACATACCTAAAGTACGTACAATTTATGTTTAAGCACAAGTACGTCGAGATTAAATAAACATTACGTTTGTTAATTGTGGTACACAGTATTTTTTTGCCTACTGGACTCTATTTTGTAGATTTAGGTTAAAACTGCTAACAACCACGTACACGCGAGATTTATTGCTATCTGTTTTTAAGACCAAGGCAGGAAGATAATTTCAAGATTATAATTTGAACAAGTCCATACAACATTTTCTATTAAGAGAGAATTATCACGAAAGCAAGGACCAATTTTAAGAACAAACTTTCGGTTCTTGAAAAAAATTGTGTAGAGGCAGCTGTCGTTGGCCCCTTGCCAATTCTCGTAAGCACAGCCTAACGCTCGCGTCTTGGGACCTTAAGCCGCAGACCTCGGTCACCAAATATACATCAATAAAATATATGAATAAGACAAAGAATAGCTAATGTTTTTGTGTGTTAAAAATAAGGACCTACCTCTCATTATTGGGAATTTATTATTTTTAACTATTAGTTTTTGATATTTTTAAGTTGATAAACTATTTACATAATTTAAAATCACAAAGACACACAAATGAACATTAACCTTCATAGAGCATTACTTTTTTAAACTAAATAATAACACGAGTTTCGTAAATGTTAATTCCTTCAGCCGTTTTCACATGGTCTTGTAACATGCACTCAAACAGATATGTATTTGAAAAGATGATTGTTTCATTCGTGTTATCTATAAATCAATTTCTTCTATGAGCTACGACCCCACATTTGTATAATACAATATGAATATAGAGTATACCATAAATATACTATACTATACTAGTATAGTATACCGTAAACAAAAAACACAAATGAGTTACGATCAATAACTTATGCTATCGTATTATGTTGATCACACTTACTCCGATTACCGTAATAAGATAATCTTCTTGTTATTAGTATGTTTGTGCAAGCAATTCGAATTTTTTAGCATGGCCTTTGATGTCCGTACTTAAGTTTAATTACATGTAACCTAGCTCAGATGTCTTGTCTGAGCCTGGGGCGCGGACAGTCAGAGGGGCATAAAATTCTTGTTATTTTACCAAAGCATTTCAGAGCGGCCACCCTAATACGTGGTTCATACCCGCTGGCGTGTTTGTACACAAATGATTTCAGCAAAATGTTCCCCGCCTCAAAAATATTTAGAGTCGGTTTACCCTCAATTATGCCCTTTGCAACCTACGGGTATGTAATATTAAGTAATCAAATAGTTTACTAAAAAGGAATTCAAATAAAAGGTGAAATCAGTGTTGTTGTTGAGTTCAAGATTGATTACAACAAGATTATTCTTTGTGTTTGAGGAATGTTTTAATTTTACTAGAGTAGGTAGTAAATGAATGTGAATATATGAAGTAATTGTTGAATAAAAATTATACTTTCTACGTGACTATTTATGCAGTTTAATTTTAAAAACAAAATAAAAGAATATTTATTCAATGTTCAACTCACTTGTCTTTACATTCTTACGAAGCAAGGTTATACCACAGGCACTGATTAATAATTAACACAGGCTTATATTAACTAGACTTGTAAATAAATACGAGTATATCTATATAAATAATAATGAATCCCTATTTCCCTTGGTCACGCCATAACTTGACAAACGACTTAACCGATTGCGTTCATCTTTTTTCTATATTTTCTAATAATTTATAGAAGGTTCTTACGAAACGAAAAATTTAGCCGATTGAAAATCGGTTCCCATACATTTGAATTTCCACGCTGTCGCGGTCAACAGCTAGAAAAGAATAAAATTGATCTCTAGAAAATAAGTTAAGATAAACCTAGAAGTCTCCGCGTAATCGAAACTAATACCACAACGCCTGAAATGAGTAAACCGGCGCGCACCGGTGTTGCAACGATATGTCCTCAACGGTCCACCCAGCGCAAGCCGGCCACAAGGGGGCTCCGTTCCGTTTGCACACACACAAGACACCCCTTCATGAGAGCCTATAAAACATCTACCTATGTTTCTGCAACGACACTATATGCGTCACGTCAAATTCACATTGGACACACAAGTTTTCCTTCTTAGCGAGGTGTCTGATGTTAGTATGTTTTTGGTACTCAAATGCCAAGTAGCCCAAACCTGCCGTGGGCAGCAAATGGGCTAAAAATGTATAAAATTTTGCCATTGCCTTAGCAACCCTAGTAAAAAGAAAATGATTCTGTTGATAACATTTTGCAAATTTAAATCGCCTCCAAATCACCTACTCACAAAAAGAAAAAAGCTAAGTTAATTTCATGTGACATTATCGTACATTTCAAATCTTCTGTACAGTGAAAGAACCCTCTCAATTCAGAATCTGAATCCAAATTCAGAATCCAGGTGAAGATAATGTTGGTCTTCATTATTTTTCTGACAAAATAAACATCATTAATGTATTGATTGACTAAATAGCTTCGTTACTCACAATTTATCAAAAGTACAAATTGTATGAGACGGATCAAAAATTCATTAAATAAATGTCACCAGCCATCGGATAACGGTCAGGACGTTATGATGGATGGCGAGGTGTAAACTCTCAAAGGATGATGTGAACAAATGTGCTTAACTATTGACAAATTTCGGTGATTAAACTTGATAAATATTTTAGGTGTTCTTCATTTTACTGTGATAAAACAAAAACATTATTATTATTACCAAGTTTCCGGTTACGCACGAGTGAAATTTATAAATGAATAAAATAAGAAGTGGCCTAAACAAAAAGTTTTACATATGTTTATTTTATAACATCTCACTGTCTCAAATGGTTTATCTTGGCAATTGTCTGTTAGTCAGTCAGTCATTTCGTCGAGAAGATATTCATCAAACTTAGTCTTTCCTTGAATGTCTGTGAATTGAAACAGAACAATTTCAGTGTTTTAATGTGAATTTATTGTTTTGACAATCATTTGTTTTTTTTTTTGTTAACAAGTCCATCGCAACGCTTGGTGATGAACGATATTTTTTCTTGTCTTTCTGCCCGAGAGAGAATAAATAGCCCCAATGGTTTACCGACTCTCGACTTTTTGTATGTAGTTTTAGTTAATGGTTCACGGAAAAAAGATTATTATTGGTATATAGAGACCTTTTTCACATTGTTCTAAATTTTGTGGTAAGTTATATAATCAGAGTTTATTTAAGGGTATAGATTTTTTTCTATACAACTATTACGTTATAAATCATTTATAAAGAAGAAAATAATTAATTTTAAAATTGACTTCTAACTAAATTCAATAGTCTTTCATTTAGATTCGACCGAATTTCCTCACAATATATCGGCATAGGTGTAAAATCCAAATAAGTGAGTTGCCACATTATAGGTTAAAATACAGTTACATTTTAGTGTAGGTCTAGTTCAGTCTCATGCTCGGTGTTTTTTTTTTGTCATGGTATATAGAAGTCACAGTATCAGAGTCACTGTTCGAATTGGAGCCACACAAGTGGGATAGGACATTCACCGTGCAGAAGATCGTGAATATACAACACCCACGCCGTAGTGCTGTTTTCTGCTAGTAATTTCACTACAGACTTATGCATGAGTTATACCGATGGTGTCGTCAGTGTTTGTAAGGACCACCGGTAAGAGGTTACTGTCGAGAGTGGTGTAAATTTAGGGGAGTATCGCGAATTCTTGAATCGATACAGAAATCGATCGAGTGTTTGAAATCTATTTAAAAATATTTTTTTTAACCTTAAGGTATTTGGATTTCTCGATCTCCGATCGCTATGCGTAGCGTATGATCGAGTATTAATTAGCAGGTATAAATACCCAACACCTGATAAACGATACATTTTTGAGTAAAAAAAATAACTGAATTTAACTATAATGAACTGTACAAACGCCATGTATGTCTAATAGAAGCTTATTTGAGAAGAAAGAATATAAAAAGTGTTGAAATAACAGATGCGCTATGCTTCTCCTGTTGCTAAAGACATCGTTCTACACATTAATCACTACTACTACGCTAGCAGAAAAATCATCCAAACAAAAGGTCTACTATAATAAAACGTAGAAAAAAAGACAGAAACCCTCGCTTTCAAAGTGTACTTATTCGGTGACGTAGTGTAAAAGCTATTTATCAATAGGCTGAATCACTGTTTTGCGACAGTATTCAACTTAAGGGCAGATGTTCTATCTACATTGAATTGCTAAAGAAAAGGGAACATTATGTATGCTTTACTAAAAAGTGGGTTTTAATAGAGTTGTCCTCATCTGTATTGTACGAGTATACACTCTGTCAGTTCTTAGATGATCACATTATACATTAAATATTTTGGATATACTACGTGAACATAAACGTATATTGAAAAAAAAAACAAATTTAGAGAGATTACAGCGCAGTGGAATCTCAGCTGAAATGTGAGGTGCTTTTCCGATTCTACGAAGTAAAATTTAAGATTTATTGATTCACGCCTCACTCCGTAAATCTTAGGTTTATCCAGGTATAAGGCTAGTAAATTTTCCAAATTAATGTGGATCACAAAACAGTTTGGATTTGATAAATTTCATGTTATACTAGAAAATCTTAGGTGTTAGTATAGTTTTCGCCGTTACAGTGACATATCACCTTATTTGTCAGCAAGTCTTATTCATTTCGTCTAAAGTTTCCAATTTATTTTGCCTTCGGTATATTACACCAATACGTTTTACTAACTAAAGTTCTGAATTTTTTTCTGTATTATGTAAATAAAAATATAACGAAAGAAGACTTTAAATTTATTTAAATATAAAAACAGCGTTTATGTGGAGAAAAAAGCACTAAACTTCTGCTTAAACATTTATTCAGTACTCATGTTATGCAAAGAAATGAAAAGTCCAATAAACTTAAGAATGTAAAATTATAAACGCTGCTATACATTTTATGGAACCCTATATAATAGTTTTATATACATATATAAGTGTTATAAGTGTAAAAGCATTATTATAAAAATAATATTAACCTACATAAGGCGAAGTGTTGTGAGTATATTACATGTAGAAATATTTTTCATGTACAGTATATTTTACATCACGTTTGCTTTACGCTCCTGGAATATTTACTCTTTTATTGTAGGCCAGGCAGTAGAAAAGTGTATTCTAAATAATGAGTTTTTACATATGAAACAAAACAATATACACACCAATATAATTCATAGCAGTTCGGTTTGAAGTCCGAGGTAATTCACTTTTACAGCCTTTCCAAGGTAGTCGAAATATTTTCTCTCAGTGTACCGCTTAGCTTAGGAGAGTTAGCAGGGTCAAAGTAGTTTGAGAATAAGGGGCATAAAATCGAAAAATGGCTTAAGAATGACTCCATGGCCTGAGAAACTAACGAAAGGATTATAGAAATCGTAACAGATTCCAGCGGTAGTATAGCAAATATTTTGCACAAATGATGTAATGTCAGTATTAGGTAAATAATGTTACAAACTAGTAATACTATTACACCTCATTTGACGGAGAATGGGGCCCTGGAACTTATTAAATCAGCTTGTTATATTAAAATAACAATCCGTATAAATTACGCATGCATTACTTATGTGTACGTACGTGCAGACGTGTTATGTTATTAAATGAGAGGGCATCGTGCTTACCGTAAAAATACATAAACAAACCTTTAAATTGCCAATACAAAGTTAGAGATTAGTGAGGAAACGTGGCGTAACTTTGGTTTGCTGAGGTTTTAGATTGGGTTCCAAAACTGGTAAATTTTTCTTTTTTCCGTCGGAAAAGAATCAATAGCGGCATGGAGTCCAGAAATTGCAATTGCACATATACACATTTATGAGATATCATTTCACGAGATACTATTACATTTTATAGTGCGCATATTGTACATAACCTGAATGCGGGTGGGTGGGTTTCTTTAGAATGAGCTCACGAATAAACTTTTATCAGATGGATGCTGTATTAGACCTATTTTGAATATGAGATATATACCCCAAAGACCATCTTCTGATGAATTTTTTTAAGTAAGTATAAACCTCACCGTTTGCTAAACAGTGGGCATATATTCAGAGAGTTTTAGGTCCACTTAGTTAATATTTTTTTTCTTTTTTTTTTTTAAAGGAGAATACTAGCAACGTGGGTCACACATTACTAGTATTCTTGTTAACCCCTCCAGCTAAGCTAAATGCTTGTGTTAGGAGTGGGTTCACGTAGGTAGTTTTCTTCTCCGGGCGGGAAGCGGCAGTCGGCCCCCGCCCGAAGAGGTACGCGAATGGCGTCACGCCATTCGCGTACCTCTTCGGGCCGCTCGCCGAGCCACCATGGCTCGTTGGTCGTCCCGGCTGGAGGCTCCACGTGCTGGCTTTGCCGCCGTGGAGGCGCTCCAGCCGGTCATCGTCGAGTGGGCAGGGCGACAGCACGGGACCCTTTCTTTCCGACTGACGCAGGTTCTTTCCGGGCACGGCTGCTTCGGAAAGTACCTGCACTCGGTCGCTAGGAGGGAATTGAGTCCCGCCTGTCACCACTGCGATTGCAGTGAGGACTCGGCTCAGCACACGCTAGCGGTCTGCTCTGCTTGGGCAACGCAGCGCCGGGCCCTCACTGCAGTCATCGGAGAGGATCTCTCGCTACCGGCCGTCATACGCTCCATGGCCGGTAGCGACAGGAATTTTACCGCGGTCGCGACCTTCTGTGAGGAAGTCATCTCACAGAAGGAGGCGGCGGAAAGGGTCCGGGAGGATGACCTCCACTCGGACTTAATTCGCCGCCGGCGAACCGGGCGGCGGAGGCGCGCTTACCAGCGCCTCATGCCGCCCTGAGTGTGGCCGCGGGTGGATGGGACGGGTTTTCCCCTCCACCCGCTATAGTGGCCCCCCGCGAGGAGGCGGCGTCCGCGTGTGCCTGGACGTCGCCTAATTGAGAGATTTTAAGTTTTACCCGGAGGTGGTGCCCGCACTTGCGGGCGGGCGCTAGGAGGGGTCCGGATGTCTTAATAAAAGCTGTTCCCGGATCCCTCCTACATAAGGCGCAGTACGGCACACCGTGTGGTTTTAGTCGGTTCGATTCCGACACACCGCCCCACCGAAAACCCCGGTGGGGTGACGGCCCGAGGGGGTTTCCACCGGTAACCGCTATCGCACCAAGCGTCGGGCCATGTACTTGTTTGTTAAGTCAGTTGCAAAAAAACGGCCACTATTTATTTATTACTTAGCTTTTGCCCGCGACTTGAAAATTATATATTACTTGTGAGAATTATGGTTTCATCAATCGGGAACAGTACTTTTTTCTGGATGAAAGCCATATCCTTCTCTGTACTCCTGACAATGTGTATAAAAATTTAATGACGATTGTTTGAATAGATAAGCCGTGAAAACGTAACAAACAAACTCCCTGTCGCATTTATCATATTAATCGGGGTTATTTTGTAATGGCACTATTTATGTTTGTTAAATTTAGTATTTTTTAAATGTAACTTTTTTGAGTAACACTATAATATATGTACAACATACAACAGTCTGTATTAGTTGCGAAAGGTATACCAACTCGTTACAGTAACCTACATCCCGAAAGGTTACGTAACCTATATATCCCCTTGCCTTTACACACCCGATTATAATTACGACATTCAACATACCCAACTAGCCTGTAATTGGCTCTAACGTAGCGGTAACAAGCACTGTTTCAGATCGTTAGCGCTACTCGCCTGGCCTCGAACTAACATGTTATCGGATTTTTTTCTTTTTGATAAATGACGATAAGCTTGCCTTCTATCAGAAATAAGAGATCGGAACGCCGTCATTTATGTACTTATACTGTGCAATGTCATCTTCTCTTTAGTAGAAACTATTTTTTTAACAAAACGTTTTGAAATAAAACATGTAAAGGATTATGACTGAAGACCTTTTATAATACAGATAGTAAAAGAACATATTTTTATACTAACTTCAAAAACCTAAAATCCCACAACAATTAAAGAAATAAACAAATAAAGCTTACACCCAACCTAAATATTTTTATTAACCCCCGACGACGCAAAAATGGAGGGGTGTTATAAGTTTATCTTGTTAAGCTGTGTATTTGTGTCCATCTGTGGCATCATAGCGCCTAAAGATGGACCGATTTTGATGTCGTTTTTTTGTTTCAAAGCTGACTTGATCGAGAGGTTTCTTAGATAAAATTCAGAAAAATTTTGAGTCGGGGGTATTTTTAATTTATTCTTGTTTGTACGGTATAGGTATACATAGCATACCATCGCATCAAAATCCAAGAATATTTATTCATATCATTTATGCACCCTACTCCCCTTTAAAAATACTGTAATTTATCTCTTAAATCATATTCTTAGTTTTGGAGTTCACATTAGTAATCTGATAATAAATACAGTGACAAACACATTTAGGCAAAACAGAATTTAATGAAAAAAAAAATTAGACATTGAAAACCATGAAAGTTATTTTAGAAACTAGTTATTTGAATAACAATCGTTAAGATTCCAGTGTTTATTTTCGAGATTCATCATTCCGATCATCCTCATATGCATATTGGACTGCCTTGATAATAAGTAGACTTGAACAAAAAAGTATCACATAAAAAGGCTTGGAAATTTCGAAGCGATTGATATACATATATATAAAAAAAAACTAATTGAGAACCTCCTATGCCTTGAAGGCGGTTTTAAAACATGTAGGATTCACTTGAAACACAGATCCGAATTAAGCACTGATATTTGGCTGCATTATTTTTTATTGCGTTGATTTAAAACAATGTTTTTTTGAAACCAATGAACGAGACTGTAGACATATTGGTGTATTTCATATGATTTTAATGTGTTCCTGAGAGAAAAACCTCTATCGAAACAGACAAATAGGTAAAAGGACGACAAAATAATCCTACAAGGGTTTTAGGAATTAAATGTTTTTTTTACACTTTTAATAATCACATGACATCTTGGAAGTAAATAAGAAGTGACCAGTATAGCATTCTTCAAAATGGTATTAAAAACTATGTTACGTTACCACTGGAATTACAAACGTCCATAAACTAGACCACTTTCATACCCCGTTCAGTGATTTCTAATTTGTACCCTAATCTCTGAAGCGAAACTATGTAGTTAATTACAATGTTAATACAATTTCTCTACCAGTATCAAAACGCAGATTTATATTTTAATAATATGCAATTCTGCATGTACCAATAGAAATGTACAAATCGCTTTGGCCACGTTCCAGGTCCCGTAGAAGCAGAGCAGTACTTTATTTTAACTAAATGGAGATGCTAGCCACCGAACGTCGACCACGATATCGGCATCTGTATTGGGAACAAACAACTATATTAACAAACCTTTGCAAACAATCTGAACTGCAATATACGAATACAGGGTGGAGACAATAAATGTATCTTGCTCTTTACCTACTTTGATTACTTATTGCAAAATTCTATGCATTCTATTATATTAGGTCTTTACAATTGGCGTTTTATATGGTAAAAGTAAAACGGTTTTGTTCTTTAGAATCGTTGTGATTTGAAAATTCGAAGAAACGAAAAAGTCACACTAAAAAGAGATATACATATTCATAAATAGGATTTATCCTGCGAGAGAATGAGATAGAATACAAGTATACAGTGTTTCCTATAATCTTCGTATGCGCCACGTCTTTGCGCTTTGTCACATGTCTTTGCGCCTGCGTACTACGAAGTCTTCAGAAAATGCGTCATAGTCAACGTGGTGTATTATTCACGTGTATATTTTTTGTGCATTTGCGTATTAAAATTCGTTGGTTAATTAATTTACGTTAATTATTTAACACGTTTAATTATAACGAAAAATAAACCTAAAAATTATTTTTCTATGTAACTTATATATGATTTTATCATTAATAACAAAAGAAATTATTCAAAAACCCAATTGTCAACAATAAAGATTTGCCGTAATTGTTTGGCCAGATTTTAGGAAGCTGTAGTGAACAACAGCAACACAAGTGCATCAGACACTCACTGGTACCTTTTTTGGTCTACTTTCACCTGGGGCAAGATTTGGCCGGTGTAATGAGCGTTTTCGATTATCGTGCAGGATCCATTTTTCATCACAAGTAACAATACGATTCAAAATCCCCTTGTTATTATGATGGTGGAGTAATGTAACACAACACTCAACGTGTGTTTGTTGGTGCGTTTCACTGAACTCATGCGGTACCAATTTTTCTAGCTTTTTAACTTTTCCAAATTGATTTAAGTGAATTAAAATTATTTAAACACTAACAATGAACCTGCCGCTAATTTTGATGTGGTTTGCAATGGATCCGCTTCTACGATCCCTTTTAATTCTTTATTGTCAACTAGGGTTTCCGGCGGTAAACGAGGTTTGTTCTGTAGGTTAAAGTTTCCAGAACGAAAACGTTGGAACCAAAAACATACCGCGTTTTCTTTTACAGTAGTTTCCCCAAATACATTTTTGATCCTTCGAGATTTTTCGGTAGCGCAAGCGTCACGGCTTAATTCGTATTAGTAAATAACGCGATATTTTAAGTTTTCCATATTGTGAACAAAACGATGCCAAAGAAAAATCAAATGGCGCGAAAACAACAGAATCACTAAATTCAAAACATAAATACACAAATTTGAAATTTATTTGAATTTGAAAACTCGAACCAAACGCCAGATATTTGAGATCGTATCGAAGTGGCCAGTTCGACAAAATGCCAATTTCATGTATAAAGATCTAATAGTACATCTTTTTGATGCATGTAAATTAAACATAGAACGACACAAATGTAGCTACATCATATTGTATGTATTCAGATTTTTTTCTTCTATTTGAAAATTCGACATTTTAACAACACAGTATAGCAGATTTTTGATCGAATTTCAGCCATTTCATGACTAGTCTAGTGCATCAATCCTACAGAAGACCGTTGATTAATATGTAGAGGTATGCAGAACAACAGTGAATGAATTTTGAATCTGAAAAAAATTTGAAATCTGAATTTTGAAATGTAATAAAAACAGTTAGTTTTCAGTGATGTTTTAAAACTAGTCTTTGCCTTTGACAATATACAAGAATGATTTTATGTTAAGTAGTTTACTAGTACAATCGAATTAGCCGCTACACGACAAGAAAAAGGCTTCATTGACACCTAGTTTGATAAGTCCCGAGTAAGTCATTTATATACTTATACGTACAGAAATAACACGCTAACTGTATGCGATTATTGAATAAATATATTTTAATTGCCACAATGGAGAGTTTTAAATTAGGTTCGGTTAATTTTAATATCAGTATAATTTGGAACGAAGGAAATAAAATTTTAGATATTAAGGGTACCATGCGCATACGAAGTCATTTCATTAAGGTACATATCATATCCATATCTCAGTTGGTAGCGCTAAGGTTCCGAAGGCTTCTGACAAATAGGCAGACGCAGATATAGTCAAATCTGATCATCACATTTTTAAAACAAAAATAACTTGTTTCATTTTAATTAGTATGGGCAATTACGAGAAAAAAAAATATTATGAAAATAGTCACTCTGTATTTAAAAAAAAAATAAGTTGTCTTCTTTATATCTAATAAATCTTCACTAAACTGAAGTACACCTATAATATATTTGCGAACACAAAAAGCAATGCATGTCAATCATCAGAGTTGAAATGTTTAGATGCTAGGTTATTTTATTTATAAGTATTCAACAAACTACTCCTGAATGGGAGGCTTGGATCTTTTAATTACTTCTCCCCCTAAAAGGCTTTGACTAATTGGTATTACTAATTTCGTTTCATAAACTTGAAAAAATTGGCATTCCAAAACCGACGCGGGAAACTAGTATCCGTCTGTTATGGAATGCTATTTTTTTTTTCAAGTTTATAAATGAAGATTTAGCAAATATATCGGCAATTCGGTAGTATCTTAGTATAGTCTCTTCTCTCTCAATATATCTGCGGCAACGTTTCCTATAAATACATAAACAGGAGAGAATTAGAAAAACCAATGTTCTACGAAGTATTCCACATATATATAACCACGCCAACACGGCATCTAAGCCAGTGAGAGTAATCCATCACTCCTAGCGTATCAGACTGGGTACTCCTCACTCCACTGACCGGGCCGGTATAAATTAACTCACCTATAAATAGACTGTAAGGTGTGTAAAGTTCACAATACAACTTTATACCTAATGTACTTTTGCTTTAACTGATTCTCTTTTTTTATTTTTTGCTTAGTGGCTATTGACTAGCTTTTAAAAAATGATTTTTTTTATCGATACACTATAATAAAATAGATAGTTCGGTACCTTATTTTCCAGTTTGTCAACATTTTTTTTTTGTTAAGTATCTATGCGAGCTTTAGTGTTATCAATAAAAATATCCATACCTTCAGCGGATAATTATAATGCTTATGGTCGAATTTCGACCTGTGGGCGAACACCTATAATAATTATAATAACACATATA
Organism: Euplagia quadripunctaria; assembly: GCA_963859945.1. Lineage (NCBI taxonomy): Eukaryota > Metazoa > Arthropoda > Insecta > Lepidoptera > Erebidae > Euplagia > Euplagia quadripunctaria. The sequence continues at coordinate 14,188,075 of OY982560.1, read as the reverse complement.
GCGTTGTTTCCACACAGCATTTAACGGAATCGGATCCAATTTCTGGCACCTTAATTATCTATGACTCCAAACATTTGAACACATATTAATAATAAACCAAGCAATCATTAAAAAATATATATTAATACACTAGCAGCGTCCCGCGGTTTCACCCACCTAAATCCCGATCCCGGGGGATATCGGGATAAAAAGTAGCCTATGCGTTAATCCAGGTCTCCAGCTATCTACATACCAAGTTTCATCGCAATCGGTTCAGTGGTTTTTGTGTGAAAGAGTAACAAACATCCATCCATCCATTCAAACTTTCACATTTATAATATTAGTGGGATTGATGATAACATGATTTATTATCAATGCTCTCGAATGGTCGAATACGTAAACAATGCTCAATTAAAAGATGTCGTTAGATTATCGTTCTATTGCCGCAGTTCATACGTAACGATGTCTTATAATAAAGTAACTTCAGCGTTTGAGTATTTGGCTATAACTCTCTTTAACTTATAATGTTCTTCTGAAGTCAGTAAGGTAACACGAAACGGAATAAAGACTTGCGGAAATGCCCCTGGCTTAGTTTTTACCGGTGAGGCCAAACGCACATTACTAATTAATTTTATATTCAAATACACACACAAATAATTAAGGGTTTGTTCATTGTCGAATTAGATTTTATATTATAGGAATATCCAAATCACAATCTTTTGTGGGAGAGCCATGCTTCGGCACGTATGGGCCGGCTCGACTCCGCTCGTTACCACGGCCTCACAGAAAACCAGCCGTGAAGCAATGCTTGCATTGCATTTCGCCGCGTGAGTGAGGTTACCGGAGGCCCTAACCCTTCCCTTTCCCTTATTCCCGTCCTTCACCTCTCCCCCCTCTTCCCACTCTTCCCCCCTCCCCCTCTTCTCCTACTCCCACCTTAAAGGGCGGCAACGCACTTGTGACTCTCGAGTTGCAGGTGCCCATGGGCGGCGGTAGTCATTTACCATCAGGTGACCCGTCTGCTCGTTTGCCCCCTATAACATAAAAAAAAAAAAACAAAAGAGTAAATTTTGAGGATTTTATGTATTTGCACCACACGATTCATCGCCATTTGTTACTATTTATAAGTATATTTACTGACAATTAACATTCATCTAGCTGTTTCAATATATTTTTGATTGTGAAATGTACAACACCTCAAAATTTCTAATCGTTCCTGTCAAGCCAAAGGTTGAGCGGAAAATACTGTTTGGAGTGGTATTTTAATAATAAAAGAACCCTACCTGGGTTTAAGTCTGGACCCTCTCTATTGCAAGTACGTCTAAGTAATATATTTTGATATATGTATTACAAAAAAGACGTCAAAGTCACCGTCGATGGAGCTGTCAGCAACACCGGGACGTTTCCAATTGACCCCTAGACATTTATTTCAATAAAACAGTGGATTTTATTCATCTGTTTTATACTACATATTCCATTATTTTTCAGGCGATAAATGCATTCTGGTCACGTTCAGGCGTGTCCTTCAGCGACAAAAATAGCCGACGCTATTAATTACAGCCCTACAGAACACCACCGTCCGCCCCTACCAACTTTTACTATGAATTTATTGTCTTTACGATAAGTGCTATCGATGGTTTAATAGCCACTTTGAATTATCCAACCGTATTGGTTCCAATAATTGTTTCTAAACGTTTGGTACTTGTAGTCATATTAGATATGAATCGGGAGTTAATCACGATAACATTTATAATATAAGGTAGGATCCCTTTTTGTTTACCCGGACGTTTCGAAGGAATTAGAACAGAGAATATGTATTTAGAAATGCCATCAACTATTTTCTGTTCGAAATCATGTGTCGCCAGTTGCATACGTTTAGGCGATAATCATATTACACATACAGAATTCTACGCTAATTCATCACAGAGGGTTTATTAAATACTAGCAGTTCATACACACATATATATATAATTTGCTCGGAACCCTAATTCTTTTTCCAAAATAAAAGTAGCCTAAATTACTCCTTATAACACCAGCTATCTACTAGTTAAAGTTTCGTGGAAATCGGTCCACCCATTCCGGAGACTAACCGGAACAAACAGACAGACAGACAAAAATTTTAACAACTGATTTTTAGGCAATTGTATCGTGCAAATAACTGTATGAGCTTAATAAAACCATTATTATGACATTACAAACAGACACTTGTCAAATTGTCTTAAATATTTAATTATTCCTGTGATTTACGAAGATGCTTCTGTATCATAGATTTTTTCATTGGTGTTATTATTGTCGTTACCGTAAACAGAGTAAACAAAACCGATTAAATAGATTTTCTTAACAAAATTCCTCCTAAAATATTACAAAGTACGGTTCATGTTAATAAATCCTACTGTTTCAAGTGATTTGGCTTATATATCAAAGTAATATTAATTAAAGCTAGTATCTAATTACACAGAACCCTTTGCCTTTAAGGTTTAAATAGACAAAGAGGCCGACAGTGTCTTTGGAGATTGCGGTCGGCTTAGTAACGGTGATTAAATTACTGTTATTTATATAAGTCGCATTAAAATGTAACGATATTTTAAGGAACACTAATACACAAAGAAAAAACATTTAGATTCGTAAGGGCCATAAATACATATAATACATAAATCTGTATGTAATCGGCCTTATGGGCCGGCTCGACTCCGCTCGTTACCACGGCCTCACAGAAAACCGGCCGTGAAGCAATGCTTGCATTGCATTTCGCCGCGTGAGTGAGGTTACCGGAGGCCCCAACCCTTCCCTCTCCCTTATTCCCGTCCTTCCCCTTTTCCCCTCTTCCCACTCTTCCCCCCTCACCCTCTTCTCCTACTCCCACCTTAAAGGGCGGCAACGCACTTATGACTCTCGAGTTGCAGGTGCCCTTGGGCGGCGGTTGTCATTTACCATCAGGTGACCCGTCTGCTCGTTTGCCCCCTATAACATAAAAAAAAAATCTATAAAAGTGGGTTAAAGTATAACAATTGCGCTTTAGTTTTTGTAGCTGAAACACGATACGTGTAAGACATAAAACGGAATTTAATATTTGCAAATACCTTTTGTTCACACCACGTTTTGATCCAATGACATTGCTGATTATAATCACTGATCGATCGACTGATAGTGATGTCCGCGTTCGTATATCTAATATCAAATTAATAGAATGAAACAGCAAATTTAGTTCGATTAAATAGAAAGCAAATTTCTATCACGAAACTTCGACATCATGAATAAAATTTATTCCTCTTATCATGTATGTTTTGTCAGACGCAAGTCAATCAAAATACTTTACTTTAATCTTATAATTTAAGTAAAGGCAAACCTAACAACGTAAGCTTGAAAAAAGCACTTCACTTTGTACAAAGTATGAACATATTTAATATATTAGCTTGATTGTGTTAGCAGGGTAGCAGGATTACCCGAGTCTCATAATAATGCTGGGCAGGGCGCTAACGGCAGCGTTTATCATCTTTCGTAGTTTTAATTACTAAATTGTCGGTGATTTTATAACTATAACTAGCAACCCGCCCGAGTTCCCAGGGGTAGTAGAGACATCTTTAACAATCATCTATTTCAACCAATTTACACAAAACGTTAACAAATTATACACCTAAACCTTCCTCATAAATCACTCTGTCGATTGGAGAAAACCGCATGAAAATCCGTTCAGTAGTTTTTCAGTTTATCGCGAACAGACAGACAGAAGCGGCGGGGGACTTCATTTTATAATATGTAGTGTAGTGATAAGTGAATAGTCAGTACAGAACAAGTAATGCATTATTTATAATTGTGTACAAAAATTTAAAAAAAAAATCTAACCGACTAGAACATACTAAAATAATGCCAGTCCAAAGTAAATCTATGAATACTACTTAAAATAAATTTTGCCTTAGTGCCAGCCCTGAAGGCTTTACTATGTTATAAATCACAAACTGTAGCAATTAATGTCAGTTTGTCAAATACTGATTTGACACTGATTTTGATGTCGTGACTTATACCGATTTACAATTAAACGGAAAACAAATGGTAATATGGATTTTCTGCCAGTGATACGTATGTACTACGATAAGATACAAAAAATATGTACAAAATACAAACAAAAATATCCCACTAATTCGAATTCAGTTTCAACGGTCGGGTAAGCCGATATCGAGTAATCGTTTATCACACAATAGTATTTCCAGCCTTTTAAAGTCGGTATTAAAAGCACATATTTAATACATTGTTTTATTATTTCAGATTAACAGAACAAGCAATTCAAGAGACAATTCTTGGTTTAATAAATAATGTATGTAAAACTACATATTTCTACGCCGATTTTCGATTATTTTATTTTGTCATTTTATATTTCTGTTTATTAAATAGTTATACAATTGTATTTCGTATCGTATTTTGATTTTACTTTATTTGCCATAATATAAGCACGTATTTGAGATATGACTCGCTTCAAATAAGCACTTTGACTCGACCGTAAAACTATGCACTTGCACTGACCGAAATAAAATAACAACCATCTTTGTAACCCAATTATTCCCTGAAGAGTCGTGTTTGAAAATTCTGACTTTATTTTTATCCAAAAGCATAACTTTAAAGAAGCATGCTCATGAATGTATGAAATTCTGTACTGAGTTGCATCAAACCAAAGTCGGTTTTTCATGTTTAACATACTAACTCACACAACCGTTTTTTTTAAGTGAAAACTTAAAGAAGTTTAAAAAAGAACTTTTTGGGGTGTGTAAAAAAAGTTAAACTCGCGTCAGGACACGTGACCCTGATGTCCGACTGTCCTCTGTCCTCTGTTTCTACGTATGACGTACGTACGCACGTATGAATTCGTACGACGGAGCCGAGTTTCTTATATTTACATATACAGCGTCAGAGAGACATCGAGAGGGAGGAAGGGAGGGAGGGTCAGGGACAGGGACAGAGAGAGAAAGAGGGAACTGAACTCGTGACCGTCACGCTAATAATACATATATAGATCCACTGGAGCTCTTTATTAATTAATGTCACTAACCTGTTAATGTGACGTTTTAAGTTTGTCGTTTCGTTTAAGTTTTCACTTCTGTCGGCAGTCCCATGACTGCCTATTTTTTTTTTAAATAAAACTCTTGAATCTTTCGCAATTTTATAGAATAAACTACCAAAACTACCATCGTCATTTACACTATATATACTACAAACAAAACATCTAACAACTTTGGTATAGTCTAATCCTCGTAACGCACTCTGGATTGCGTCTAGCAAATACCGAAATATTTGTATTTTAATATTTACAGTAGAATGTGGAGAGTAATACTAATAATAATGAGTATTTATTCGACCAGCACAAAATGGATGCCAACGCTAACAGCTGACACAATATTCGATATCTTGTCGTTATCGATTAATTTAATAAGAATTTGTTTCCTAAATAAAAAATTACAGGTTTATACTATCTAATATAAAGGTATTATACTAGATAATTCTCAATCCATCCTCCGTCTTAGATGCTTTCGGAAATTGATAAGTGATTTACTCAGTAGTACCAGGAACCATTAGGCAATTTATACTGCTTTCTTCCAGACATTATCTCAGACCAGTACATACCATAGCGCATTTAAACGACCAATAAACAGCGTAGGGCCGGACATGAATACTATAGTACCCAATATCGTGGGCATTAAGATTATTTTATGCGTTTATGGTAAGTTTATTGACAGGGTTATATAGGACCTAGAACCTTGAAACTTGTTTTGTTTATACGGTTGAGACAGCCTTCCAGCGGAAGGTTATCCTGGTCTAGAACACTAGTAGCATCTCATACACGCGATATAAGATAATGCAATAGCCGCAATTGATTAATTATGACAGTTCTAAGAAAGTGGAACGCAACTCAAAAATTCTGACATCTCTATTGCATTAATTCTTCATCTCTATTTATGTTAACCACGCAATGGAGATGTCAGAATATTTAAAAAATAAATAAAGCAAGAAGTCATGCTTATACGTAATATATTGATTTATTGATATAGTACCTAGAATGCAACCGAAATATAAAATGTAGGGCAAAACTACTAATTGGCAAAGATGTTTGTCTTAATCTCACGTGATGGAAAGTGACGATGAAGACGAAGATGGTACGTGCCCATCTAAAAGAAACCTATTCACTCTACTTTTGAACTATATTTAATTACTTTTAATTCTTAAAAATGGGATCATCTGTGATTGGTGTGAAAAGTGTACATAGATATACTTATAAGAAACACAAAAGAAATACAAAAAGAAAGAATACGGGACACTTAACTTGTTACAATCCCGCTCTTTCGGCGAGTTACCAACTTAGTATAGGCCTCGGGTTAGGCTTACTAAGTGAAAAGAAGGCATATTAAAAAAGGGTAACATGAGTAATGCAATAGATAGCATTGGAAATCAGAACACTCGACTTACGCTGGTAAATGTTAACATTAACAAAAACAATTTGGTGAATCTTAAATAATTTAGCTATTTACAGCTTACAAGTATATTAGCATACAACAGTCATTGTTTCAAAAGCATACTTGAACACAAAATTATTATTTTTTATGGTATAGGTGGCTAACGAGCAGACGGGTCACTTGATAGTAAGTGACTAACGCCGCCCATGGACACTTGTAGCTCGAGAGTCACAAGTGCGTTGCCGGCCTTTAAGGGAATAGGGCAAGGTGGGGAGGGGTGTTTGGGCCTCCGGTAACCTCACTCACTTGACGAAACACAACGTAAGCATTACTTCACGGCCGGTTTTCTTCGAGACCGTGGTATCACTACGGTCGAGCCGACTCATACATGAATTACTTGTTATGGTAAATACTAAAATAAGTAGGTTCTATTATAGATGAAAGGCAACATGTTTTTATCTAATCAGAACTGTGAAGATGTATGAAGTTACAAAATTTATCTAGATCTGATACACCTACAATAGCAACTGTCGTCATTTATGTTCAGTCCTCGTAACACTCAGTATGAAGATTCACCAAACAATCATGTAGGTTACATTCACCGGTTTATGACCGAAGTCGTCAGGAGAGTAATAACAAACGAACATTCAACAAGCTAACTAATTTGGTGGATATTCACAGTAACATAAACACTATGAACATAAAAATACAAAGTTGTGTACTAGCTGTATGACGGGCAACACATTGTGAAGAAGATCTTGTACTTTCAACATACTCTTCAAGATTTTGTACATAATATATAAAATTAAAAAAAAAAACTATTTTGTAAATTTAAATCTTAAATCAGAGAACCATTTCACGACTGTTCTCCGAAGGTTAATGTCTTTATACCTGTGTACTTGATCCTGCAACTTCGTAGGCTCATGGTCACGAGCCGCTCACCCGTACGGCTCACAAACATTTACTTTGATGTGTTTACCTTCAACACAACATTTGTCTCTATAACTTTAAAAAAAAAAATTAATACCCCCGACTCAAAAATCCCACCATCGAATAGAAAAGAGCTGATGATCTTCGAACGGCTGAACAGATTTTCTTGAATTATAGCTAAGAACATTCTCGACCAAGCCACCTTTCAAACAAAAAAGAACTTAATCCACATTTATATCAAAATAACTATGATGTCACAGACAGACACACAAATACACAATTTTCTAAAACTTGTAACACCCCTCGGGTAAAAGAGCGAACCTGATTTTCTTCACAGTCCGCATATTGGCTTTTTTTTCAATTAGACGATATCTTAACTGATATAGAAAAACCCTTTTTACACTTTAAGCAGTTTTATTTATTTATTTGTAACCACACAATCTTTACTTTATTCATACCCACGGACTCACCTAATCCATAGGTTAGGTTAGTTAGGTTTCTTGGAACGGGTAAAAAAATATTACGTTTTTATATCCATTAAAATATGAGTACTACTGTCTTATTATGTCAATATATCACTAAAAGGAACTCTTAAAACAAAAACTGTAGGACATCATTTTTAGCATGCTGGTAAACAACATCCACGGTGTCTTTGGAAACGCACATAAAAAACCTTCTTGAAACTGTAAGCAAGTTTGACATAGGAGCAAATGCGTAAATACAAGCCACGGAACTGGTGACATTATTGCTATAGTAATGCTTATTAATTGCGATTTTCAGGAACGGGAGGTATTATCGCAGTCCCCTAGGGTGGCTTCAATTCGAACAGAAAGTTGCTATTCCATCGTAATCGTATTTAAACTTTTAAATACAATTAAGAGTATAGCAGATAGCACTTAATTCGTAATAAAACAGTTTTACTACCAAAATGGTATACTATATGCATAGGTATTTTATAATAAAGGGACTATGATAATTGATTGCGTATGCATTTTAAATAAGTCTAAGTAAGACTTGAGCCCCTTTTAAGTGTCCTTTAAATCCCATATTAGCATAGAAATCTCGTGTATAATCAAAACTTTTTAACAACAACAGCGCTCATTCTCGAATCCCAGTGAATTCTCCATAGGCAAACATTGGGTACATAGAGTAGGGGTTTGCAATTATAGAAAAAAATGTTACGGTTAGACGAAATTAACCAAGCTGCAATCGAGTCCACTGGGTTTGAAATCAATTAAAATGCACAAAACAACCTTATTTCATACAAATTTTAGAGATAAATAAATATTATTAAAGTAGTCTAACTGAGTTTACCACAAAGTTCGTATTCTTAAACTTTGTTTAAAGCAAGAATGATCTTCGTTTAGATAACCTAGTGCATGACTGACTAAATTACTAAATTCTGATATGAATCTCTAGTTCATTATAATGTTGTATTTGTTTTGCTCATACTTTTTTCTACACCCTAATAACAGTAACTATACTACTATACTAACATCAAGCAACTTGCTCTCAAAAACTTTCATAAAGCTACATAATGTTATACAGAAAATTTACTAAACACAGCTTATTACCAAACGGGTGTAGAAAGAGAAAGAGAAAAGCTAAAGGGAAGTGTTTGTTCTATATATCGTTTTTAAGCCTACTTGACGTGTAAAAATGTATATTTTTATGCTCCTCTAACTCAAATACCACAAAGTATCCATGATAAACACACCCAGAAAGTCTTACACGAATTCCACGAACTAATTATGTTTTTAATATCTATTTTAAAACACGTAAACCTTTTCCTATCCTATAAATTTAATACATAACCCAGGTACTATAAATGAGGTCGTATTTTGTACGCCATATAGTTGGCCGATACCTTTAGCCTAGTTCATTATTTTACGAGTCTTTTATATCCGCCGATAATTTTAGCGGTAGATGGACGTGCGAAGTGGCTTTGTGAAGGGATAATGAACGCTTACGATGTGACGTCATCGCGATGACTTTACAAACAAAAGGAAAATAAAAGCTTACATGTCCAGCGTACAAAGTCCCAGGACGAACGATAACACGTTGCCTTTCATTACTCACATGAAAGTTAATACTAAAAGTTGTTCAGTGCTCGCGTCAATTGCAATGAATTTACCAAATTGAAAACAACAAGGGAATTTTTTGAGTATTTGCATTCGGAAATGGTGAATGTGAAAAAGCCATTATTGTTGTGTATAATAAAAAGAAAAGTTCAGATGTTATTACCGGATTTTGACAGAGTAAAAATATGAAACGGAGGAATGGTTGCCGCTGGGATTGCTTGCTAACAGCAAATAAAACAAAACATATTTCAATATTCTCTTTAATCATCACGACTCTGTATCCCGGAATGAATAAACAGAGGCAAGGGTTATTATACACCAACTTTTTACCACCTATATATCTATAAATATGAAAATGAGTCGCTATTTCTCTTGGTCACGGCATCACGCGTGAACGGCTGAACCGATTTCGCTAATTCTTTTTTTTTTGTGTTTGTTATTATCAGAAAAAGTTTCTACTGAAAGAAAAAATTAAGAAAGTTGAGCGAAAAATTAGGAAATTTAAGAAAACTTAACGAGGGACTTACGCGGGTGAAACCGCGCGGTGCAGCGAGTATATAATATAATTAAGACCCACCTAATAGGGGACGCCTATTAGCTATAATAACGATTCCCAAAAAACCAGTAACAGTTTTCTTTAGTAGATAATTAATAAATTAATAGTTACACATCATTTTTAAAAACAATGTTTTATAATAAGTTTTTTTATTTTTCAATTTATTTATTGTCATCCAAACTAAACGTGTTTCAAAATTTTCAATTTTCAGTTCTATTCAGTTCAAATTCAGTTACTAGATTTGCAAGTTAAATAAAAGCTTGTAAATATGAACGATCGCAGGCAAACGTAAGAAGAAACTTACATATGGCTCATAACCAATGTTGCAAGTTGCAAGTGAGAAGCTTCACATTGTAACAAGTGATATAATAAAAGCTTGTTTAAAATACGACAATATTTAGAATATTCTGTATCTTTCTGTCAACGGTCTTTTGTAGAGTAAAGGTATTTTTAAGTGTTTATCTTTTTAGAGTGATTTTGTGTCTCGTGTAGGTATATGAACTTTATTGTGTACCTACTTATGTATGTGTTGTTGTTGTAGGTGTTTTATTCTTAATTAAACGAACACCGAATCATCATCCTTAAAGGGCGTTCAAAGGGCGTCCGGGGAGCGTCCGGACGGGGTTTTCAAAAGGTGTCTGTCTTGGGAAAATTATAAATGTTGACAGGCTGTTTAATTAATTAAAAAATGTAAATGAAAACTGCGTTTTTATAAAAAAAATCGCAATTTCCGGGAAATTTGAAGTTCTTGTTCGGCGTTCTTAAACCATACAATAAAACTATAAAGCTTACAAAAAGATAAACGCCTTTAAAAGAAAATAATCTCTATAAAACCCATAAAGGAATACGCTATCTATACCTACTACTGAATATGTTGATACAGATCTATTAAAAGTTGAAAAAGCAAACAGGTATTCTAAAAATCAATCAGAGAAACGTGCCGGCCGCTTCTATCTGGGTACATGCCGATTCGACGATTGCTTTGTGCCACAGGAAATTAGTTTGAAACTTGGGAATGAATTGCACGAGTCCAACTACATCGTGTATGTGCACAACATTAGTTTGAAATGCGTTTTGTTCTAAATCACGGAGCTTCGGATGATATTACGTATTTTCTCACGCAGTTTAGAGAATCTGTAGCCATATATAACTATATAAGGAAAAAATAAGGTACACCCAACGGGTGGTACCTACACCGAACTGAATATTCAGCTCTATGTTTCTTTTTTTACTGGTTCAGAGATCCATTGGGGAACACCCGTGATCACTATTGGCAAAGTTCGATCAAAACGTCAGACAAACAAAAATCGTAGGTATCGTACCTTAAACATATTACAGCGAATCATTCTCGAGTTATAGATAAAAAACGCACAGTGTTTACGGCGGCGGATTCAATTCGAGGTTTATTCTTATCAATAATAATTTATTAAATTACAACCAGTTTCAATAGTTGTCCCATATAGAAATTAACGCAGTAGCAGTAGGCGAAGTGATCTTTTCAACCATGGCGCCATCCTTGCAATCATGCATTAAGTTACTAATGATCAAGTATTGTTTATTGTTATTGCAGAACTAGTGCTAGAAAAACTTGGTCAGGGTAAGTCACACCACGTACTGAGTATTCTTAATAAAGAAATTAATTCTAATAAAACTTATGCTATGTCAATGTGGTAGAAGTATCACAACTCATTCTTCTGCAAGTGAATATCGCTTGAGCTGTATTAGTGTTGAATTGCGTCTTCTCAAACATTTGATACGCTTGCGACAGCCATTTGCAATTAGTTACATTAAGTTCTGTCTGCTAAACACAAGCAATGTAAATTAAATACAGTTATTTATAAAATAATTTCACGCTGTTTGCACGATTCCTGACCAAGTGACATTAAGGTGTATGCAGCGACGGCTTTCTTGAGTTAGCGCCAAGCACAGCCTTGCACCGTCACCTACTTTTACAATATATATTGTCTCAGGCAAACAAAACTTTCCGGCCGCTCGTAGCAATAAATATTTACACATACTAAAATTTAAAAGCCTAGTTTTTTAAGAGTTCATAAAAAGCTCATATAAACAAATTAGGTTTATAAATAGAATAGGACATAAGAACAAATGAACACAAACAAAAAATAAAACTAAACGAATCGTTATTTTATTTATTTTACTAGGTACATACGATACTTTAAGATGAAATAATATCATTAGCACATCAGATGTTGAAAAAGCAGAAAGTTTGAGACCTTGGCTTTTGACTTGTGTAATAATTTGATAATTTTATGTGGTCGTTTCATTGTCATCGTCGACAAAACCTACGATTCAATTAAAAGGTCACCATACATAACTGCATAACCGATCGGCAACTGACGATAATAAATATATCAGCATTATTTAGGTCGCTGATTTTATTGTAGCTGTTGCGTGAAATTAATTTATCTGTTCAACCCTCTAAAATATACGAGTATTTACATCAAATTGTCTGTGTGCATTCATTGGTACTTTATCACGTAAACATAATTCAGGGCTATTGTAGATAGGTATTTGTTTCACTGGAAGCGAGAAATTGACTGTTGAAATTTATTTATTTGCAGAAAAGCCGGTACAGAAAAGATTTTACATGTTCAAACATTTTAACACATGCAACTTTAGTCAATAATTTTGACATGCAAATACAATTCAACAATGATCAATATGTCCATCAGTCCATAGTAATATTTATTATAATGTAAATAATTTAATAATGTCATAGTTTTCATTAATTTTAATAATGTGAAGTTTTAATTGTATTAAGGCATGATCGTTCATAATATAACTATTTAAAATCGCAGAACACAGGATGTGACACAATACATACAAATTTGGCAGTTGTTCATTCTATTTTAATGAAGTTAGAATAAATATAATGTGTTTACACTTTTGGTTTTGAATTATTTACACTCAAAGAATTTCTTGACACTTAGGTAAATCATTTCGCTAGAAGCCATTCGGTTAGTTTTTCTTAAAACGTCACAAAGGTAATGCCCTTATGAAGGTCACGATTGGCATAAGATAAAAAAGAGAAGTTAAGAAAAAATATATATTATACAATATACAATCAACATTCAGAACGATAAAGTATTTTAATAATATACATTTAAACATGAGTGTCATGAGTTCATGAGGTTTATGTCTGTTTCATCAAGTTTCATCAAATCTCCCAAAAAAATAGACTGCTTGTTTAACTGTTGTATGCCTGTGTTGACGATTTTATAATTTATGTGTACATTAGCTCTCTGGATTTAGGATTAATCGAGTGATAAAGTTACTAAATGTACCTTTATCACACTTATTTTACTAGTAACGTTCTTTTATAAACGGTATATATCATCTTCCTGAAGCGGGCGATAGTATTATTCTGACACTCTTGATTCTCATCGATCAGTAACGTGTTTCATTCGCTTCTTGTTGGACCGTAGCTTTATAGAGGTTATAAACGACGGTTCGTTATTGTTTACCATACAGTTTATGTATTTACAAAGGGAGCTTTATTACTACTGACGAACATGACAAAGACAACTTTAATCAATCTATTAATTAATAATGAACCTGTTACTAATACACCATGGGGAAGTTATATTCACTGTAAGAAGGAGTCTACAAAGGACAATAGACCCAAGTCAAAGCTAAAGTTTGCCATCGTAATATTAATATTTTTATTTTGTTTTATACTACTACGGTGACAAACAAGGAGACTAACTGTCTCGTGGTATGCGGTTTCCTATCGATTTATCTGTATTATTTAGAGAGTAGATCTACCAAAACGGGAACAGCAAGGATGGAGCAGTAGTAAAAATACTATTTGACAGCCACTTGGATGAGTGTTTTAGGTTTCATTCCAAGATAGTTTTTGCACGTATAGTTTATCTGAAGCTTATGACTAGTGCCCCAGATAGGTATGAATACAAAGTCCAGAAACCTAATAATAAATTCCCGGATGCGGAGAAAATTAAATGACAAACATAATATATAGGTAACCTAGCTGACCCGAAGGACGTTGTCTTGTCTTAACTATGAATATTGAATTCGAATTGGTATGATTACTTTAAAAAAAAACCAAACACATAGTTCCATAGTTATAGATATTTGCAGCGCGCATTCTGTCAATCGCGCCAACTGTCAAACGACTGACAGTCATGTATGTCAAAAGCGCTATGGTAAACGTTGTCCTGCCGGAACGTAAAAAATATTTTTCCTGTAACCCTATCGCAGCGCTCGGTAGGTCCAATTGTAAATCTAAACCATTCTCGAATCCACCTGAAGACACACAAAAAAATTCATTCAAATCTTTCCATTCGTTTAGGAGGAGTTGAGTAACATACACATGCACAGAAGACATATATATATATATGTATATAAATAAAGATATATTCAATCGCTTCACGTGTCATAGTTAATTACATTTAGTACGAGAGTTAAATATTTAAAAATTAATTAAAATATTATGTAAGGCAACTAAACATAACCAAACTACACAAAAAGAGAGAGTATGTAACAAAGTTAGTGCCAGAATAGACGGATAAAAATCTATTTGCAACTTATAAACATTACAAAGTTTAACTACGCAATACTTTACAGGCAAAAATAAATTGGAAAAAGCAAAGTCCAATACTTACCTAAGCCAAAGACCTGTTTGTACCCGACGATTAATAGCACTAATAAATTCAAGCTGATATCCCTCGACCCGCGGTGCCCGATCCGCTTCCTTCGCACATTTTTACCATTTAAACCTGAATAAGGCCAAATAGAAATGTGAAGTGATAAAAGTTGCAGGAAGGCTAATGATTAGAAGCACGAAATATTCTAATCTAAAGTATAATACGTTAAGAAATTTCTTTGTACCCCTTTTTAAGCAAATTTAAATGTAGAAGAAGTGGAGAAAGCTGAAATTCATAAATGAAATGTGTTTTAAATATAATAATTATGTGAAAACGGCTACATAATATGTTGACCTATCATAGTATGCAAAGTCTATACAATGATGATACAATGAAATAGTAAAGGTTATACTGGAAATGAATACCTCGATGAATAGCTCGATGTGTAGTCGGTTGTATTCAAAATTTAATGAATAACGGTCGAATTTCGACCACCAGGTGATCTAAATGGTTTTATGTAGTAGCATAAAACTATAAAAGAAAAGTAATACATATCAATGTAAATAAAGTATATTATAAATGTTGATTTTATTGAAGTGAAAACTTCTTTAGCGGCCTTGTGCACTTTTTGGGATGGGTAAAAAATGTTAAACTGGCGTCTCTACACGTGACCTGATCGAAAATTCGTAAGACGGAGCTGAGTTTCTTATATTAAAAAAAATATAACATTCGAAATTCAAACATTTATGAGCGGCCAGGAGCGCAGAACTTCCAGTGTACCCTATGTATACATTTAGATATGTTATTACCTACTTTTTATTTTTAACCTAATTATATATACACAGATGTGTGTGTGTATGTATATGCAAATACATTGTTTTCACTTCTAACGTGCAGTCCTACGACTGACTGTTTTTTTTTTATGATACATTATTAAGTGTAAGTTTGGGTTTCATTGGTCCTAACGCTACTTTGTCTTAAACCATCAGAAAGGCTCAACTTTTGATCAGCGAAGAATATCGAGCTATTATCAACAGATTTGTGTATTATCTATGGAATAATAATAATAATTTATTGGCTCCGAGAACACAGGACAGTTACAGAAATGGGAATAATAACAAAATGAAAATGCTTGTTAAACACTGGTGCCCGTGCTAGGAAAATCCTGTGTTATGGGGAAGAGTGTTCCGTGTTATATAAGTAGATAATACCTATAAATATTAACATTATAATATGACGTCAATGCCATTTTTAAATATACAGATAATTTTAAGAAGCAAAATTATGTGGTAACACACTCGAGAGCGGTAAAGTATGGTTCTAAATTGTAGAAACGAGTGACAGTTTGGGCCTAAGTAACACTCTAAAGCCCGTGAAACTCAAACTATAGATTTGTTTTTATATGTATGTGTATTTTGATATATGTAGGTTTGGTAAGCACCTGCATTTCTGCATGTTGGGATAATATTGAAAACCACTGAACGTCCTCGATCGCGGTTTTAGATGTTTTATCCAGGCAAACATTTTAATATTTAACTTGTATCTTGGCGATGCAAGGTTTCGTCGTAATACTATACATTTAGACGACAAAAATGCAGGAGAAAGAAATGTAAATGTAAGTCACTCTGCATATTGCAGTACTGGGACACTATACTATATATTAGTTCGCATCAGGGAAAATATAATGTATTTGAAAGTTAAAATAATTGTTTACCTATTTAAAAGTACTGGCTCATGACTCTTGAAAGCTTTCTTGAACTAAGAACGCGTGGCTAGGTTCTACTAACTTAATGAATTCACATATGTAATCAAATTACAAACTTCTATATAGTCAAGGAGTGCTTACCTCACTGGATCGTTAAAGTTTTGAAAATGTATATTAATGTACCAAACCTAATCTAATATAATTCATTAAGAGTTTCAAGAAACATAAAATTCTCGTGTAATATATGAATCTTATGCCGTTAAATCAGCGTCTTTAGATTCAGGTACAAGGGGATTCTGTTTTTATATAAAATACAGCGGCGTACTACATAATTAACTTGACTGCCATGTTCTGAAACTTTCTTTAAGGTTATCATTAAAAAGAGGTTTGTTAACAAAACAGAATTATAATATTTTTCGATAAAATCGACAAAGTTGCCAATAATTCAAGTAAAACTAAAAATAAAAGGGTATTAAAAGTGTACTAAACTCACCCTCCAAGTTTGAAGTGCTTTTAAAGGTTAAGGAGTGCATATTCATTTGCATCTTTTCAGTTACATGTAAAGATGTTTATGTACATATACGAAGTGACTATTGCCATGAACTATACCAAATAGCCTTTTACGTTAGCGAGAATCCAGCAGCTTATTGGGCGGAATAGGTTCCAGTAATCCCATCATGCACTCGCGTTTTAATGCAGGTGCTTATTCAGTGTTTACCTTGCTAGTTTTTTTTTTTAATCTAGCTTATTTGTATGTACAAACGCGGATTAGGTACATATATTCCTTAATGGTAAAAAAATGTTAAGCTTATTCTACATCCGACCTTAAATAAAAATACAAATAGGTATATTTCAACGATTAGATTTTGTCAAATAGCTGGCTAGTTGAGCGTTTAATACTGCATTTGGTTAGAATCACTGTGTCAATAACTTAAATATAATTTTTAATGCAACCTTTAGTACCACTAGTATCAACTACCATATATCTTTATAGAATTATATAATTAAGGCTACGTCGCTAATAATATATGATGTTAATAATAGTATTTTACAATTTGTCTGTCCTAAATATACTGTAAACAATAATCTGTTTCTACTTTATTTAGCAGAAATATTTTCAACAGTATTGATAGTTAAACAATTTGATAGAAAAACCTCATTTAGCCAATTTTGGAATTAATTAGATTATGTAACCTTGTAATGTAAATAAGTATTAATATTTTAAGTGCCTAGTTAGCTACATCGACCATTTCTGATATTTTGTAGCGCACTCTTGCTTTATAGTTCACTGTACAGACTTATGGCTTCGAGAAACCTCGAGAGCTTATGAGCAGTGATTGCTTGTATTTCCTGCGGTTACATGTTGGGCAACCAAAGGTTAATACTTCAGTACCGCATTAGTGGGCCACAAGAGCAAAGAACATGCATTGCAGTTTCTTCTGTCTCTCAACAGAATCTGCATGATGTGTTTTCGCCATACATTAGGTTGAACATATGTTTGTTCAGTTTGTAGATAAGTAGCGTAAGTAAGTAAATGTTCACAAAATGAACAAACAACAAGTTAAAAGATTGACACAACCTAGATTTATAGGATCTTTATTTTTAGGTAGCCAGAAGGTTTAGTAAACTCGCCATAGACGTCCATGTTTTTTATTTTTATACGCGCTGTCGCTTTATCTATGTCAATAATTTTTATTAATTTATAAGAGTTTTAAAGTGATATTTGAAAATTGTTTTGACAGATGTGTGACCCAAAAGATACATTACATTAACCATAAATAAGCGATCAAGTAAAACTTTGAAGCGGTGTTTATGGCAAAAATAAAGTATTACTGCTGCTGCTATTAAAAATGCATAAATAAATATTTATAAATAACGTTCAGCTTACTTAGGTGGCATGACGCTGTACTCCTACACCTTCGAAAAGTCCTGTAATGAAAGAAAACTCAATTACGAGTTATTCTGTTAACATTAGTGAGAATTTTCGTATCTTACATTAAACGATATGAATGTTTAAATTTTTTATTGAGTTTTATTTAGATGCACTACTCACTGCAAATTGGGCACTTAATCAATTTCATACCATTTTATTTATTATATTCTAAAATTGTCATTCAGTGTTAAATAAAAATAATTCATCTATTCAAAATAAAGTCGAAAACTTCGTTGCACATTCTGGATTTATGAAAATTTATAGGAGTAACGATGAACACAAATGAGATTACCTTAGAATAATTTCTTTCGGAACTCAACAAAACCGGACCAAGTCAAATTGTCTTTGAAAGGGAGTCATATGAATTACAAGATGTTTATTTTATTGCTTATTTGAAGACTTATAAAGGAAACTACTCCAGTTTAATAAAGAGGGGCTAAATGGTACTGACTAAAGCGTCGGACTTCTGATCAAGTGGATACGGTTTTGGTGTGCACCTCTTACACTACCAAAGTGAACTCACTCCTAACACAAGCATTTGACTTATGTAAAAGGATCACTAGTCACTCACGAACTCGCGCATTCCCATCGATGAACCTGTTGTATGCCAAGATCAATACAAAACAAGTTAACAAAAATATCTAGCACTATTCCGATTGTGTCCTGTGACAAAGCCTATCAAGATAAAATAGTCAAAGAAAGCTTGCCTATAGTAATTTGAGTCAGCAATATTGTTGGTGCCACAGACAGTCATATAATAGATATACTCGTATAAAATGATATTCTCTATTATTACGTAGTATCATCGGCGTTGGCGTATGTATAGAATCAATGAATGCTATGATGACGCACGCAAACCGACTTTATGTAACATTCTCGGCATAACTTTCTCTGAATTATGCACAACTCTTCCCTAGCTGTCATGTGCAGTGCAGCTATATTCCAACAACGCCTCTAGTATGTATTTTGTTACAAAAATTTATCTTCTTCCTTGTATATTTCAAGCTACGAAACTACACAAAGTAACAAAGAATATAACGTTTTGTGAGATTATATCGAGTATCTATTTTAAATAAATTTTATTGGTATAAAATCGCAAATAACGACATATTGAAATATCTGTGCAATGAAATGTATTGTTATCTGGATACTGAGTTAACAAATATATCCCGGATGAGTTACCTTCTGTTATGATTTAATATCAATGAACTATATAAACATAGGAAACAAGGAGAAGTTATGTGTATTATCTTTTTCTCTTACGTAGTTGCAGTTTTCTACTTTTACATTAAAAGAAAGATAGCTTCCTTCCAGACAAGGTTTCCTTGCAGTGGTTTAAAATTGCTTGTGAAAAGTTATATTTAAATCACAGTTAACATACTTTGAAATTTTAAAATTGGACCGAGCAAAAATACATTTCAAAGAAGGACTGCGAAAACAAGTGTATTAAACAAGTTTTATTGGGAAACCCATCAGAGATATATTTGATTTTTATTTTGTTTGTAAAAATTATATTTTCAAAGTAGTAGGCAGACGGTTGTAGGCGGAATATTAGTTTGTATCCTAAACTATAGATATCATTTCTCCTCTCCTATCTTAACTTTCTCCTTGAGATAAAAAAATTGAGAATTGCGATGGAAGCCAAAATGAAAGTAAGTTGCACATATACATAGAATATGTAGATTGATCTTAAATTAAGTTAAGTGCCGAGCTTCGCGAGTTCTTTTTCATTCCCCAGAAGATCTATAATATCTTGTTATTTTGAGTAATTCTGCTTACAATGCGTTTCTTCTTTTTAACCGACTGCAAAAAGGAGGTTCTATGTTCTTCCATACGTATTTTATATTTATAATGATATGCTCATAAATTTAATGAAGCGTTGAAATGGCATTACGGACATGTTTACACCAAGGGGATGTTTTTAAACACTGAACCTGAACAGTTTATTTATTAACGCGTTTCTAGTTGTGAAATTCAATATATATATATATGAATTTTAAGCATGTCAAGCACAGTACTTTTCTGATTCAATGCCTACAGAAATGTCCAACACCCAACAGAAGACAGAATCGGAGAGCTTCAAAAAGGGGGGGTAGAATTAGCCAAGCACAAGTGAACCATTAGCGTTGCAAGTACTTATAGGCACCGGTAATTAATCGGTTACTACTAGGCTAACCGCATGAATGTTTCCCAACTTAGTGGTATACAAAAGAAACAAATAGCTAAACACACACATTTTGCACATCCTAAGCTTACAGCCATCATCACTTCAGCAACGGGACGTCCACTAACAATGCTCTTCACGACGTATACCATAACGATACCTAATGACCTGGTGAAGCTTACAATAATATAATTAGGCAATATATTACATTATTATATTAACAATTATAATGTAAGTAGGCATTTATACTAAATAAATGCCTAAATTGCAACAAATTTGTCTTATTAATAATAATATTCGGGTACATAAAACACGAAGCTATGTAGAACTAAGTAACTAAGTATAGCTTGTGCTATGTATTCTTTAACAACTATAGACGTCTCTTGATACTTATTTTCTGTAAATACATGCCCATAATTATGACTGATTATTAAGACGTTTCGACCGGGTTGCACTGGCCAGTGCAACCTGGTCGAAACGTCAGGCAATTCAGAGGTATGTAATACCTTTTCGTGATCGCGTTAATTCCCGTAAATACATAATTATATCATGGAACGCGAAAGTTTAAAAGTTAGTATACAAGCACATATTACGTACATATAATTATGTAATTACATAAAGCATAAACTGTTATTTAGTATAAAGGATTTAGTATAAACAATAAGGTGTTGTACTGGAGGCATTTCTAATTAGCTGAATTCATACTTTATGGAGCAAACGGAAAGTGCGGAGGCTAAAGTGAGAGCCTAATTTTCTTGAAGGTCACCTACTAATGCATAAACTCGTGCCACTCACACAGATTGTTTACTCACGAATTCTTAAAAGATTCAACATCTTCGCTTATTAAAACAAGAGTAGTAACTTGGAAAAAAATGTATATTACCGCGGAGACTTGACAATCACAGTTTCTGTGTATTTATAAAACATAAAAAATATTTTACGTTTACTTACCCATAGTACTTTAAGTATTTTGACTAATAACCCAGGTACTTAAATGATTATAATTTAGTAAAAGTAAAGAAACTATATATATGTATAGGTATATGGTTAGCAGTGAGGTAGCAGACCTCTTCTGATCATCATATATTTCCTCAAAATATAGGTGGTTATTTGGAGTCTAAACATACCAATGTAGACAAAATGTTTATTTATTATACAGCATAATATATACCTCAGATATTTAACATTAAATGTTGAAATTGGAAAAATTTATCATATTTCCTGTTTCAAATAATCAAAAGCTATTATTTATACAACAAACATTAAAAATTAAAGCAATTTATCACACTGAAATGTGCGTGATGCCACGTAATGTAAATATTTATTTACATTCGTATTAATCACATCCTTCATATAAAATTAAATAAATAAACGAATGCATTTAGTTGTGATAACGTTTGTATCAGAATGCATCTGTTAACTATAAACTGGCATAATTATGTCCAACATGTGTATTGTAAATCTTTCAATTTTCTTTTTGATTCTAAAGTGTTAAAAACTATTGTATAATGTTTCAAATCAATACTTGTACAATTTTAAAGAGACAAATATCTTCCCTTACTTTAAGGGTTTGGACAATAGCTGGTAAAGCTAAAGACTTCATGAGGACAATAACTAATAGTTCGATTTTTAGAGTCACATTTTCTTTAAGTTAAAACTCGTTAATTAAACGTTATGAATCATTTATTAAACACCACGGAACCGTCTTATTTGGAGCATATATTTTTTATAGTATATGGGGGCAAACGAGCAGACGGGTCACCTGATCGTAAATGACTACTATGGGCACCTGTAACTCAAGAGTCACAAGTGCGTTGCCGCCCTTTAAGGTGGGAATGGAGGGAGAGGGGGGAAGAGCGGGAAGACGGGAGAGGGGGATTAGAGGAGAGGAGAGGGGGGAGAGGGGAAGGACGGGAATAGGGGAGAGGGAAGGGTTAGGACCTCCGGTAACATCACTCACGCGGCGAAAAGCAATGCAAGCATTGTTTCACTGCCGGTTTCTGTGAGGCCGTGGTATCGAGCGGAGTCGGGCCGGCCCATACGTGCCGAAGCATGTCTCTCCCACGTAACATAGAAAAATAAAGTAGTGATACTTACCCCAAGGAACAGTAATTAACGAAAAAAACCAAAACTAAAAAAATTTGAAGTAAAATACGCCATTGCTATTTAAGAGTTTAGTATTGAGTAATGGAGCATCTCAAACAATGTGGCATATGACCAAAAAGATGATTAAATAACAACATCAAATATCATAGATATTTATGTTCATTTCAACTTGAAACTTCCCTCCATGCGTTTCTGAGGCAAATCTCTTGACAGACAAACGGACAACATATGAGGGTTCCTTTTTTCCTCTTGAGGAACGGAACCCTAAAACTACGTAGTAATGGGACATTGGTCACGTTCAACTAAATTTGTATATGGTATAACTAGTTTGGTACTTGACACACATATATACATATGTATCTGGATGCATATGAATCTGGTTAGTACATACCAGTAATTATAAATTTATAAAAAGTGGTGACCGCGTTTGGTCAGATGGTTGTAAAGGCTCCATTCAAAGTACCAAAAAGTCATTGACACTTTGATCGCAAACGTACAACTATCCCGATATATATAACTAGCAGTTCCCGCGTGGCTTCGCTCGCGTGTAGGTACATATTTATATATTTTTTACGGAACCCTAACACTTTTTCTAAAATAAAAGTAGTCTTACTTACTTCTTATAACACCAGCTATCTGCCGGTCTACCCACTCACATAAAAAGACATCAAAAATTAAAAATACTGATTTTTAGGCAGAGATATCGTGCAAATAACTGAAATAACTATAATTTTAACATTTATTTATTTGTATTGATAATGAACTGTTAATCTTACATACATTCTCCTACATATAAATGAGAAGTTCAGATTTGTATTTATTTATATGCATGTATGCGTATCCTTCTTTCTCATTGAACCTTTTGTTATTTTCTTTCTCGGAAAATACAACTCAATTTTAGTGAAGACACCCATTAAGCATATGTGCCTTAAGAATTTTTTTCATGGAAGGCAAATTCAATCCGGAAAAGTGCTATCCAGACTACCTTTGTTCAACTTAATCCGTATTCAAGGATAACTAAAGTAATAGATATAGAATAGGAAAATTAACCACGGTTACTTTAAGTACCAAAGTTTGCTGAAATTCATAGAATAAATTGCTGGTTCGGGTTTAAAGATTGTTCGTTAGGAGCTTGCTCTAGAGATTTTCTATGAATAATGCAACTTATTCTTTAAAATAAGTTGTAATAAAAACTTTGAGGTTTTAAAGTATTTTACGACTGCTTGTAATTATTTAAATTTATTTAAGATATCGCAAAGTTATCTGATTTCTTCACATTAAAACTATGATGGATAAAATGGATTGACATCATTCACCCTTCAAAAGGACCACAATTTTCAATGTTTTCAATTCACAAAAAAAATATGTCATTGTAAATTCTCGATAAGTAAACGAAGGGTCGGTTCATTCAAAATGTAAATACTCATAAGTAAATATATTTTGAATAAACCGACCCTTTGTTTCTTTCATGTTTTATACGAGTAAAAAAATATGAAAGTTAAAGTTAATATTTTTTTTACTTTTAAACTTTCGCGTTCAATGATACCTTTATACTTATGTATACGGGAATTAACGCAATCACGTAATACGTATTACATACCTTTAAATTACTTGACCACAGTCGGTCACGACTCAGTAGTGTACGCCTCCATCGTCGAATCCGAGAGGTAGAAACTTTTTCATCCACCCGCACATTTTCGATATTTTCGTTTTGCCATATAACGTCACATACCATACTAATATCTGTGTTGCATAGCTTTAAACTTACAGAATAGGGACACTGTTAGTACCGTAAGTGACACATGGTGAAACGAAAATATTGAAAATTTAGATGACACGGACGCGTTAATTCCCGTATTGTATATAAAAGCTCACGTGTATATTAGATACATGTCAACTGCACGGATGAAACAGTCTCCCTGATTATTCAATAATACCTACTAACTCCAACAAGAAATTTATACAACTCTGAAATATGAGAAAGACCTATTAGCGGTAACCCAACCATAGGTATGCAATCGAGTCGAATTTTGTGCGTTCGACAATTGACAATTATTTAGGACATATGACCTGTTTTCATTTTATATGTCCAAATTTCCCGCAACAGATGGAAATCCTAATATCAATTCATCATCATCATCAATCAAATTATTAACTTTTATGAAAAATTCACACATGATCAAAAGTTTGATCATGTCGAAATAGTTTGAACAACAAAAACCGGAGAAGTACGCGCACCAGGGGTTCTGTAAGCAAACAAACTTCTATGTAGATAGTACGTCTATATCGGGAATCAATTCTCAAAGATATTTGCCCGTCTTTTCCGAAAGACAAACTTAACTTTGCAGTTCTAAAAACACTCTCCCATACATCCATTCACGAAAGTCAACTTTTAAACCGCAAAATATAAGTTTGTGCTGTATATATAGGATTGTAAATATAGGATTTTTTCCTTTGTTTGTGTTGACTTAAAAGCTTGATTTTTTTACAGCTTCAAGGGACCGCTGACATAAATTTTTGGTATTAATTTCAACATGATGCGCTCACGGGTTCCTGAGAAAAAGGGGCTTAACAGACAGACAGACTTTTGAGGAACGGAACCCTAAAAAGATAGAAGTTACACATAAAAAAGATTCCTCATACCTTCCATGAATTCAAATTACCCGATATTGTCCCTGTTTCTATACATACAGTTTCATATTAAACAGGTTAAGCCATAATCCCAATGTGACAAGATTACGTGACGGTCAGGATGACGGTTATAATTACCCATCACAAGATAAGCTTGCGGTCACACATTGAATCATATCTACTAACCTCTGTCAAGATAATCCTTTTATCAATAATTATAATCATTAACTCTAATTAGTCTGCTTGCTGTCAAAACTTTAAGACGCTACGTGCTTGAGAGGAAGGTGACATTTATACATTTCATAACCGACTTCAGAAAGAACTTCTAAGAAAATAAAACTTCTAAGTTCAACAATATATATTACGTGATATCTAGAGATATCACGTAATATATATTGTTGAAAAAAAATTGAGCTATTTGATGAAAGATTTTTTATTGTAGATATAGGTTATAAAACTTACTGTCTCTGCTAACGTTACTCATTAGTAATGTTTTCAATATACTGGAGAAGTGCGAGCAGTATAAAGGTTGACAGTATGGATAGTTGATGAACTATCGCACGTGAAATGTGATCCATAATCCATAAATATTTAAGAATACATCATTACTAATACATTTGCTTTGCTCTACTGCTAATTCTGTTCCCACAGGATTTCCCTATTGCATTGCTTTTCTACAGACAAACAGTTGATTTCTTCAGGGGGTTCAAAGGCTCCACTTAGATCAAACGGGAATAACGACCTAACCTACTATCACTATTTACAAGTTGTTCTTTTGCACGATAAATATAGCAAAGGTAATAGATACGTGTTTTTATAACCCACCTTTAATGACGCGACATGTTAAAACCAAACTTACTGACAGTTATCAAACTTTGCACACCATCTTAGTGAACACCAATTGCTTCAGTACATATCTACTAACAACATTATGATCACACTACTAATAGGTATATATCTATCTTTGTTAGACAAGACAAAGAATGCACATAGAGTCAGTTAGTGCTGTTTATGATTACAAAATCCTCCTTCCTTCCTTTAAAGACAGCATATCACAGGAAACAGCCAACATACAAGTTTCCTGCGTAGTTATAAAAGAGATAAAGTATTACAAAAAGTCAAAGGTTGCCTTGGGTTACATTCGGGATGTCCGACTTAGCTGTGAAAGGGTCTCTCAAGAGTCTATCGCATTACGCATATGTTGAAAATAAAATAAAATACAGCTAAACAGATTCTGACAGGGGTCAGGAAATATCGGCATAGATATCAGACTTTTTTTTCATAGAACGTTTGTGTGGCGAATATTGTATGTATTGCTTAGAAATCTCATACTTTTGCACGTAAAAAATGCTACTTCTGCGTATTTTCTTTTCACAAACTAATTTATAGACTGCGAGCGGGCCCTCACAATATTATCTGTTATTACAATCTGGAAGCTATAAACAAAACGGTTATTTCCTTTTTTATAAAGTATGCGAACAAACAATTTATATTTTTGTATTTGTTTTCCAGCTAAAATGTTTTTTTCTGCAAGGCAACGTATCGCTATTACTTGTATATTCGGCTAGTTGTAGTGTTATATTTACTAATCATGAATAATATCATCAATCATATAGCATAATCTTCCTCAATAAGCAGCCTAACGTGAAAATTATTTTTGCGATAATTTGTTGTTTTGAACTAACTAATAAAACCTATTAGTTCTGATTGTCCTCACACATAATACACAGATACTAGAATAGGTGAGGGCGGAGTGATAGTGGCAACATTCAAATCTCACGTCACTTTACGTTGTTGCTTTCTGCCGACGCCACAATAGTAGTACAACATGTCTATTAAGTTCCTAAAGAAAATCCAACCATTTAATGTTTTTCAGGCCTACAAGAGTATTTTATAAACGTTCTAACTATACGCTATGCAATAAAATAAGAAAAATTAATTTCGGATACACGCACCGAATTTGGAGCATCTTTTGTCTCTCTCTCTATTTCCGTCGGTTACTTAGTAGTAATTTTGTTAATTTCAACAAATAGTAAAATTTATGTCCATCCATTTTCAGTTTACTGTTGAGTGCTGTACACATAAAATTTATATTTCTCTTCTGCACTCCAGCTCCATGTTGCAAACACTAATATTACTACATCTAAGATTAAATAAATGTCAAATAGAGTAAACAAACAGGAGTTGTGCCTCAATTATCTCTTATGACATTAATTTAATTTTAGTTGAAAAACAATGCTTTATGTATGCTGTAAAATACCTTAGTAAAGTTTTCTCAGATTGCCTTCTTAAATGGACACCGAATAAGTAATATAATCCTGTTTAGAAAATTTACTTTTGACGACAACCGAAGGATTTTTCTTAGTTATCCTAATCTTAACTAATATTATAAATGCCAAAGTGAGTTCGTTTGTTTGTTACGCTTTCACACCTTAACAA
This sequence comes from Euplagia quadripunctaria, assembly GCA_963859945.1. Lineage (NCBI taxonomy): Eukaryota > Metazoa > Arthropoda > Insecta > Lepidoptera > Erebidae > Euplagia > Euplagia quadripunctaria. Next base: position 14,160,486 of record OY982560.1, on the reverse strand, counting down.
CTCAACCGATCATCATGAAATACGTTGTCAAGGGTACAGAAAAAGGACATAAGGTACCTTTCATCTGGAAAAAAAAACTGTTCTCGAAGGATATTTGATTTGATTGACAAAATCCACAAAAACGCAAAAAGCAAAAACTATTCAGATAATACATAAAGTACATAAATAGTGTCTCATTATAATCCTAATAATTATTAGGCACACTCTTAATACAAAATGTTTTGCGGTTTAAAAATTAAGGTAATTTTATGACAACTTCACTATAAATCTGTTTTAACTAATGAGTGGATTTACACTAGAATATTCTCAATGTCAGACGTATTAGCACACCCATAATCGATGTTACAAATGAAATTGTAAACCATATATCGATCGCATGCATATTGTATAGTAGTACTCAATGTAATCGAATTAGTGGTGAGAACATTATGTTATATATTTGTTCTTACAACCATTTAATGGGAACTAAACGTTTTGAAGGAGTGCCAGCTAAATACACATGTGGAGATTTTAAAAGGGAGATCTTCTACAGTAATTAATGTTTACAAACTTGGCACGTGCCCGATAGGTTATTATAAGAGATTTATACATTCACTCATTTATACATTCACTGAAATATAACAGTTATTTACTGTAATATTACTATAGAATATTCGCGCTTTTTATCTCACTTCTGATGTTAAAAACAATCTCACCTCTATTGCTATAAACTATTTTTAATAAAATAAATACGAGTTTTTGATGTGGCGATAACACAGGTTTGCAAGATATGAGTAAAAAGTTCTAGAAAAATTATTCTTTGGAGGTGTTTGGCTTTCTTTATCAGGCAACTGCAGAGGTAATGTAAAAATGTGAAACTCTTTAAATATATAATTATATAATGCTCATATTTATATAAAATTAAACGAATATAAAGAGACTAACAAATATATAACAGTAAAGATTTCATCAAAAATGGATGCTTTGAAGTGCTCGATCATATTTTTATGAGAATATGTAAAAAAGTAGGTATAAGATAGAGGAGAAAGAGAACAATCGCTTTTATTTTTTTATATATTTTATTTTATAAACATAACTATAATTTGGTGAAAAAAGTCCCAACATAAAAAATATAAAGTTGCTGCACCGCAGGGGCTTTTGCAAAACACAACTCACATACAAAGCCGCACGGAAACAAATATTTTTGTTGACCGTAGAAAGTTTATTTGGCGACCACAATTTTACGTCAAAGTAAAAATTAACTACACATTAAATAACTTATAGACGTGGGTGATGTCCCATTAATCTGCAAATACAATAATAACAATAAAATCTATTATAGTTGTCCCCAAGCCACAGCTTGGGTGTGGCCAAATAACTTGGGCTGTGGAGCTGTTTGTTATTATTATTTGGATTTTAATATAATTGAAAAGCCTAAGAATAATTGACAATTGAATTGAAAATATTCCGTATCCGAAAAGTCTGAAAGAAACGCTATTATTTTTGGCGTCGTTTTTTTTTCGTTTTCCGTCTGTCGCTCCATCTAGTAAAATGTTTTAATCTTTAATTAGAAGATCATAATGTAATTGAAATTATTTAACGACTAGCTCTAGTTAATTTTAACAAGCACGCAACGTAAACTTATATGCACATATATACACACATAGTATCGCAAGTCTTTATATAAAAATAGGATTTCAAATATGGTGTTAGTGTTAAAAACTAACTTCACATAATATTTCTCCATCAAAACAAAAATGTATTATATCATTGTTTATTGATCTCGACACCGAGAATAAATACGAGTAATAGCCTAACGCCGTAAAACTCTCGCCGATTGTCCTTTTACTGTCTAATATAACATATACTATTATTTTCCATACAACTATTTCTGGCCTTATTAAATATTTTCCCGTAAAAACGATCTCCAGGAGAATAAATCATGCTATAGGGCGTGTGGGCTGCTCCCCGTACCCCTCACTACATCAAACCACCCCACTTCTCTCACCCATGCCACCCACGCCTCCCAGGATCGGGTAGCTACTGCTCGGAAGGCCATACAAACGGACCAGAATCTATTTTTAACCTAAAACTCTCGTTTATTGAGAGGTGCCTGTATTTCATGTTTTTGTTTTTTTTGCCTATACATATTTACCTTTGTAGCCAGCTATATGGTAAGTTTTAGGGGACCACATTAGTAAATAAGCCGTGGGCAAGATGACATTTGTGTTGTGTGTTCAAAATCAAATTGGACTATACAAACAAACTAGTATTTATCACAGTATTAGGTTGAAGCTGTGTTTAGTGAAGATAAGGTTTACGCTGCACTTTCTACTTGTCCGTGATCGCTTCTCAAGAATTTTTATTTCCCAGCGGTTATCTTCTCGGTTATTATTAGTATATATTAGTCTTGTCATTGTCTAGAGTAGCGTCAGTTATTTTAATTCTTCTAGATAGTTTTTCGTTCTTTTTCCTGTAGGTTAACATTCAGAATAACTTTCCCCATCGTTCTTTAGAAGACTTTAAGCATTTTATGAGTTTACAGTTAAAAAGTAATAAGAGAAATATTGTTATACCCATCGTTGTACATCCAGTCATAGTGTTTCGACGTGGGTTAGGCTTTTCAGAAAAGAGTTTTAAGTCAGTCGTATAGAAACTATGGTCTAATTCTTACATTGGAGGTTCCTAATGTAGTTACTAATGTAGATACCTAATGTAGTTTCCGATATATTTCTTTACACAACGCAGGCAGGTAGCGGGTTTATTCCGTAGCTTGTCAATTTAATATATTGACATACATTTAAAGAGGTCTACCCCAAAGATTTGAATCATTAGATATGCAGTTACCGTACTTAAGCAAACACGTTCAGACAGGTTCGAGTGAGCTTACTTAGAACGTTAGCTGCATACAATCAGTACGTGACGCTATGTAACGATTTAATTCTTTAGTCTAAACATGCTTTTACTAGAATACTAGTATTAAGTGCTCGGGAATAAGGATACTAATATCTTAAATGATTAAATACTCAAGCAATTTCTTAAGTTGATTGTAGTCTTTATACTAAAATATTTCCTTCTCTTGCTGACCATACGTTAATGAAAATCTCCCGAATACTTGCTCGCTATTTGTTGAATAGTCCGGAAACTATTCAACGAATGGCGAACAAGCTCAGACGTATTGAAATGACGAAACTATTTTTAATATAAACTACAGTTAAACTTTGTCGTACATAGTTCGAATGGTGAGATAAATGGTGCCACTAGAAGTTTTCATCACGAAGTACATTGTATTTTAAGGAAAAAGACGTAAGTCTTTTCTAAAAATAGATCATTTTAATATCTTATTTATTTATTCATTGTGAAATAACATCTTACTCTAAACACTCGGTTTTTGAAATGAAAGGGGGTATAAAGATTTAAAATTTTAAAGGCGGCTTTGAAACTTAGCTCTTTCAAGCAACAAGCAAGAAAGAAAACCTCTGTAAGAATCGCCGTCAGGCGGGACCGGCGTTTCGAAGACTGAATTCGTTCAAAGAACTTGGGCTAACCCGTGTAGACTGGTTGTACTGAAATAAACCTACAACATCACAATCACAAATACAGCCGTGACCGAATAAAAACGAATGGTCTGTAGTACCAGTAAGTACAAAGTACCATAGGTACATCAAAGAAAATATTTTCATTCTCATTAGAGCCGTACGTAAATAACGTGCCCCGGCTATAGATCTAATATTAGATGTACCGTGTAATTTTATTCAGTTCAAATCAGACATAAACACATGCTCTCAGATACCCGGAGGTGTTGTACACGAGAAATGAAATCGAATCGAATAAAAGCCTGATTGGAGAAGCCACGCCCCCAGCACACAGCAGATAAGCAGCACTACTAGAGCTTAGAGCTATGGAGCGTAGGGTTCACATTACGTCATTTGTAATTAAATGATAAATTCATTTATTTTGCAAATAGATCTTTTCAGACACTTCTACGTGTCAATTAGTTCTAGTAAAACCAGATGGTAAAGGCATTTCCTATGACTTGAGAAAAAAAACCGAAATAAACTCAAGGATCCAAGTCTATATAAACTCGAAATGTGCATGTGCCATGTAGGCAGAAAGGCGGTATGGTCAGCCAAAACCATTTCAGTTTTTTAGCTGACCAGTTACGACACCCAGTAGACTAGATAAGTCCTTAATTAAGGTACTCAATCACAGCTTAGGGAGCTCCACGATTCCAACCACAGTCAGACATTTGAGTAGGCCAATGAAAACTGCCAAATTGTTGTGAAGCTTTACGCTATTAATTACTATCACCAAGTGGCATTTTTATTCGTAATTAGTATGAAAATATATAGAAATCTGAGAGCTTTTAAGCACTCTCTTTTCTATAGATATATTATACACATAATTGTTAACCATGAGACTAAACAGGTGTGCTTGTTTGCCCAAACTTGGTGCATATGACTCTGTAACTTCTTTACGGAAATGGAATAAAATCTAAAAGAAAAATATAGGCTAGATACTGGTTTCTCCTTACCAGATTAACGTAAAAGCAAACATTTACTGAGATAATAATTTTTTTATTAAAATAATACTCTACCTTTACTTTCCATACTTCCAGGTTCTCTAACTCAATATACCTATCCTCAAAAGTAGAAACAATAATTGTTCCACTTAGGAATTCGATCACATTCGATAATAATTTGCTAAACTATTACCATCCACTTCGTTATATTTAGAATTTTAACTATAACTATCGGCTATTCCAATGGATTGTAATATACAGATAACGGTCGACCTCTAGGGATTTCGACCATTGCTATACTACTAGATACCAAACAATCAATATACGGCTTCGGTATAATTTATGCATACGGATAGTAGTTAAGCACACTGCGATTTTTCTACCATTTCTAAAACAAGAAAAGTAATCGTATTAGATAAAAAGAAACAAAACATCTATTTGTCTCCCTCTCCTTGTTTTACTTCGTTACGGGATATTTTTATGTTACCATGTATTAAGTCTACTTTATTATAGCTAGTACATGCCAAGTTCTTTGTTATTTCACGTTTATCTTTACCTCACTGTTCAAATTGACGTTGCACTAAGTCCAGCGGTATAAATTTTATGTTCAAGAAGTGGTACCTAAATAAATCGTGTATGTCCCTGTATAAATCATACAAATACTTATGCCATATTGCCATGTCAGATAGAACCCACGAAACTCGTTGGGATTTTAGTTGGCGAGGTAACTACTTAAACTACTGCTTTTTATTGTGTTTTTATAATTTTGGTATAATTAAACAGTTGCACTCTAACGTAGTGGTCGTATACTCTTTGGTTGCACTGTCAAAAAGTTACCCGTTCCCAAACCCTTTTTTGCGGAATCTGTAGCTCATTTAAATTTATAGTTCTAAAAATAGGATTATCCAATTACGGGATGCCGTTTAGGTCCATAATATTGCGAACAGTTAGCGAGGGTCGTTAAATATGCATTCGAGAAGCGGCTCGTCGTGAGACTTTTCGACCCTTTCTAATCGTGCAAGGATTTGCCTTATTTATATTAAACCGTCACTCTAATAAATTTTCTGTAGTTAAGCTGTATTATACACCAAAATCGATAATTTTAATTAGTCATTGCTTGCAAGTTTACTCTTTATTTAATTATATCCAGAAATCATTTGCTTAAATCTGGAGGCGTCTATGTCGTATTATTTTCCTTTATTGTTTAATGAAATATTATGTTTCGTTACACATTTCTAGCTATTTCGACACTGAATTGCAAAATTCTCCAACTTGAATCTCATTTCAAGAAACTTGTAGTCTATGCAAGTGTAAAAGGTGGATCTGGACTTTATGCTGGAAATATGAGAGCAAGTGTAGGGCATTGTACATTTTAGATACTTATTGAGGTCTTATATCAAGCAAAATCCTTAACTACAGCTTTAAAAATATACACTGGATTCTGAGCGATAAGTTAAAAGTAGTTTCAATAAGTAAAAAAACTTCTCGTCTGAATTTCCTTAATGAATTTTGTTATATATAATCGGACAAAATAAAGCGTGTTTTAAAATAACATTCAATGGAAGACGTAGCTAACGCGGTTTATAGTCTAATGTGTAAATTGTTGGAGTTCAACAGAATCCAACCACTTTAATACAGATTTTTGTAGAGCATCTATATTAATTTGTAGTAGTAGCAAGAACACTTAACTATGTAATATTATTAATTGTTTCTGAATGCATCATGAAACTTATTAATTCTTGTAGATATTGTTTTACATTTTGACCACGTTCAGGTGTTCTATAACACTTAAATATCTTACCGTACTCACAAGAAGACAGTTTACTTAATAAAACATGAAATTGTGTATAGTGTTGGTATAGTGATAATCAAGTCAGTAAAACGTTATCGACAGGAAAACAACTAACGAAAAAAGAGATATCTTGAAATTGTTTGTCATAATTTTATCAGTAGTTATGCTCTGTATCTGTAAAAATTAGATAGAAATATTACATCACAGAATTATTAGAAAGAAATTTTCACAGATAATAAGGGTAACATATATAAAACAAGCTCTCAATACAAGATATTTAAATAGTGTAGAGTTTGAATTGCAAGAGAAAGGTAACATTCGAGATTATTTTACAGCGCATTGATCTGTTCTGTGAAAATAACTTTACGGAAACAAAGAGCATTTACAAAGTTTGGAAAATCCTGTGTCTAAAAGTTTTCATATAAAAATTGATGACATTTCCCATATATTTTTGCATATCGAACACATGCCGTAGCGTTGTCGTATCGTGATGTTACAGTAACTAAAGGATATGGAAACCCTGTCAGCATGTAACGGCCACTGGAACAGAACATCAAGTCTGAGCATCAGTATGCTCAGATCTGGTGTATCAATCTTCATGTTCCCGTAAATATCAGAATAATGTCAAACTATATATTTGCTTAGAAACATAATAAATGGTATAGGTTTTGTACAACAGTGAAACTGATGGTTTTCAAACAAGAAAATTAAAAAAATATATATGAAAAAAACAGGAGTTGAAACGGTCTGCAAGGTACATAATTAGCAGTTCAACCATAATAATGTGAGAAACGGAGCTTAATGAAAATGTTTTCTAAACAAAAAAATATTGCCTAGTTTTTCTATTTAGAAAACATTTTCATTCTTTTTCAAGATTCTTTTCATTCTAAGAAAAAATAGCTCGCTTTCATATACAAACAATATATTTTCATTTAAATCCTTTCAGACCTTGTAACCCTTGCAGGAAGCCCAACAGCTATCCTTCTTTAACCGTGCATTTTTCCTTATTAAAAGGCAGTAGATGTCCTGTTGTTCTCCTTCTCATTAACCTTTTTTTATACAGAAAAATTTATACGTCCGTTACTCGAATTGTACATGAAAGAAGGACAAACGTTCACACACAATTTTCCTTGTAGAATGTGAAAACTACACTTAATATTCTTTGATATTTTTATATTTTAATTGATGTCAAATGTAGCATAATTTATGAATTTAATAATAAATATAGCAAAACAAGCAGTTAGATAATTATTAAGTAATTGAAACTCGTAAGTTATATACTTCAGGGGCACGCCACAATTGTGCCGGCAGAATTGTCATGGAGGCTGCAAAGGCGACATGGTGCCCTCTCCTTCTGGATGACGCAAGTGCTCACCGGACACGGCTGCTTCTGCGTACCTGTGTCGTTTAGGCCGGGAGCCAACGTCTGTGTGCCAACATTTCGGGGGCTGCCGTGAAAATACCACACTACACTCTGGTGGAGTGCACTGCGTGGCGCAGCAACATGCTGAAATCGCAACGGCCTTGGGTGTGGGTAGCCTCTCACTGGAATCCATGGTGATGGCTATGTTACAGCACGGGATTCCACTGCTTTATTTTACGAGGACGTGATGACTGCCAAGGAGGCGGCGGAAATGGAACGGGAGAGAACTTATACTCTCCAGTCCCAAAGAAGACGCACCAGGTGCCGGAGAGAGCGAGACGATCTCTGGCCTCCATGAGCGCTTGCCTGAGGGCGACGTACAGGGTTATCCATCGCCGTAGCAGAAGAAGGCACGAGACAGCGGCGTGTCCCAGCGGGTCTTTGCATAAGAGGGGGAAAGCCCGCTGCACACCATAGCCGGATCGCCTGTTATTCAACAGGCGGCCAAGTCTGCCAGGGTTCTTAGGAATTTCCTTTCGAGGGTACACCTGAGGCCCTGGCAATAAAAGTACGGGACGGAACGCCGTGTGATTTTAGTCGATTTGAGTCCGACATACCACCTTACTGTTAGCCCCGGTGAGGTGATAACCCGTGGGGGATTCCACACGTAAAAAAAAAAGTTATAAACCACAAACAATTATAAAAAATAGACGAATGAGACGACAAACATAGCTTCGAAATGATAAAAATGTAATTCCTCATTCATCGGTTTACGTAAAGATTGATGTTCGAACTGCAAATGGTGCAAAGGTGATAGCATACAATTTAGCTATTCCCAGTGATGTGATCGACTAGCGCACTCTTAAAAGAAAACAGTGGACCCAACTGTACAGTTTCTGATGATTAGGGAGCTCGACAATAATGTCTTAAATTAGCATAAGCTAATTTATATTTCTTTAGGAACGCTCTTGTCCGAAAAGCCTATAAGGATGCTGATTATACCTTTCGAGCCACAGAAATCTAAAATATTTTACAAAGCAAGGAATAAATAATTTTATTCCCTACTTTGTTGAGACACTGTGAAGGCACACGGGCTCAAGTACGAACTCAAGACTGAATACTCTTTGTAGCTGTAAGTTATGTTTGCAAGTAATGAGAATATACCGTAATAATAATAAAATGTATGTTTACACCACCACCACCATCCCCTTGAAAATATATGTGTACCTACCTGTTAGTTCATTTTTACTCTATACAAGTATATTCTTTTTAAATTGCTAGATAATAATATTGATTTTAATTTATTAAAATATTTTAAGAGATATGCAAATTTTCAGTATAAGTCTATGCGGGTTTTACATAGTTATTAAAAAAAAAATGTACGAACATATGTAAGTTAGTGTGTTGAAAGGATACCTAAGTTTTAACCTTATATTCCTGCAGTTGCAACTATTGATGTATTAAACATAAACACTAACTTAAGGGCTTGGACAAGATTTCTCTCACATAGCACGGGCAGACAGCTTTTTGCTTTGCAAACAGCACGTATGTCCCTACATGGGAAGGGTAGTATTAGCACACTGTATGGATAACTTTTTTGTTGCAAGTGTTGATAAAAACCGGTAGCTACATACAATGAGACAGAGTAAATTATTTGTATAAGAAACTAGATCCGGTACAACTGAGAAAACTAAGTAACACCTTTGCAGTATTGCGATCATTGTTTTAGCATAAAAAAAGAGTCAGTCATGGGACAGTGCAAACTTAAAAATATATGTTTTTAAATATATGACACTTGGACACATTTTCCATACATTTTCGATCAAAGTCACGTGTCCTGACGCGAATATAACATTTTTTACCCTTCTCAAAAAGTGCCCAACGCCGCTAAAGAAGTTTTCACTTCAAAAATCTTTACTAACTTTAAAAACTGTATTATATACTTAAGGTAAACTCAAACTCGTAAAAAAGACATAATATATTTAAATGACTTAGGGTAGGTCCCGAATACGACCCTTTAATCGCAGCTTGCGGTATGATATGTATATTTTATGATCTTCCATTTCTTCCCCTCGCAATACTCATATCAACAGGAATAGCATTACCACGTAAAGGTGACAAGCATTTGCGTTACTGTGTGTAACTGTCTTGCCTTTTTTTATTCGACCTTGTTGCGGCCGTAAGGCTTTATGTGTCATGTATGACAGCGATAATAAGGGAAGACGTACCGAAGTTAAAAAATTTCTTGTTTTATACGAACATTGTTAGCTATATCTCATGAATGTATCGCGGTCAACCGTGATTAACGCTAGTTAATTTAGTAGGATCACACGCGTATGGAGTGACGTGCGCCACCGTATATTGTAAGAATATTAATGGCACCCATGATTTGTCGCAAAAATGACTGATCGATGATAACAACTGTAAAAATTATCTTTTAGAAAAGTATAACTGACTTCAAAGCGCCTAAGTCATGGTATATTTAAGTAAGCTGTATTCTTCATCCCTTAAGTTTGCACCCTTAGAGGCAGAATATTTTTTTTCAAATTTAATGGACTAACTTTGAGTATAACAATAAAAAAAATGGTTAAAATTGGTTCACAATTGGCAAAGATATCTCGTAACATACACAAAAAAAAATCAGTCGAATTGAGAACCTCCTGCTTATTTGAAGTCGGTTAAAAAGTGCCCTCACATAATTTAAGCTGCACATGCGACTGTTTTGAGAATATAATTGGGAGCGGCGTGTTGGCGAGTGATCGAGATTGAACTTTAATAACTTGTAATTAAAGTGGCTATTTGTGAAACTACATTTTTTAAGGTAAGTCTTCTGTTACACGGTTGCCCCTTGTGAGCCTTTGAAATGTAAATGTTCATTTAGTTAGATAAAGTTATAGATCTAAGAACTTATTTAAACTTTAGTGCAAGTGTGAAGTAAAACTATATACATTATCACGTACAACTACTACATTGTAATGTCTAAGGCACGCTTTTACTAACAATATTAATATTACTAAAATAATACAAAGTCGTCTATATATTTTGTAACTTCGGATATGTTAAGCAAATTTCTAAAAAATATTTACACAAAATATCATACTCCTGTATGACGAATGCGATTAAACGGGAGTTTAAAAATGGACGTAGAAATCATATCACTAGATTTATAATCGAAGTTATTATATGACGCGCTGAACAATTACTCGCAACTCGGTTTGTGTTCAAGCGTTTACGTCTAAAACTTTGTGTTAAATATATGTATTCTAACAACTTTGATATCCGATAATGTAATTATCAATCGGTTGAGTGGCTTTACTTGACTAACAAGCAAAACAAAAGTTTGTTCTTTGTTGTATATAATGATGTTTACAGTTTACCAACATAAAACCAGTGTAGTAGCATGTTAGTATGGTCGAAGTAATTTGTATTTTCAGGTGCTTAATGCCGTGATGTATGTTGACTTATAATAAACGTTGTGAAAGGAACATGTTTGAAACATGTACATAGTCGTCATACATAAAATATGTCTTTCCTTCTTTTAAATAGGGTATTGAAGTGTGAAAACCATTTCAGGCTAGGTTTTAGTAAAGTTAATAATAATATTGCATATTACAAAACATTTCGTTTAAGTTGCACTTCTATCGAAAGTGTTGTCTTTTGATGATAGGGTCTACAGAGCTCCCTTTAGGGGATGGGGTTGGCAACGTTTGTAAGTAGTCAAATATTACTTACAAACGTTGCCAGTTGTACCTTTTAAATATTTTCGCGATTAAGTCCCGAGTTAAATATCTAATTAGTACGATAATTACGATAGTACACACCATTAAAAAAATATAAATTTATGGAAAAACTTGAGTATTTATTTCTTGATTGAGTCGGTGTTCACACCTATTCAATCAAGAAACAAATACTATTCTAAACAAAGGTTTTCATCGATCTTTGTTTATAAAGCTATAACTGGTGCTGAAACTGCTAACATGGTCATCGTAGCTAAGGCGATGGAAAAGTTTTAGGTTGATATTAATTTGTCACCACATAAAGTACCGAAGTGCTTCAAGGTTCATGTAATAAATTAAAAAGAACAACCACATCTACGAGTAAAAAAAAACTGCCAATAAAATATTTTTTTTTACTACCGATGCTACGCGTGTCAGTATTTGGACTTATTTACATCGCGTTTGTGTTTATGTATGTTAATACAAGTACAATATATACCTACTAGATACAATGTACGTGTTTTGGAATGTGAATTCATACATAACAATACCTAGTTCTACATACAATAGCCCCTGCCAATATGGGTTCCGTATTTCAGCTTACGCATAGCCTTAGTGCCGGCACGTAAACCGTGTGGGACAAGGCCAGCAGTCTCAGCCTGTTTCTGTATGTAAGCTAATCTAGATGTCAGCGGGAAACTATCTTCCTTGCTCTGTCAATACGAATATTTATTCTATACTTTTGTAAATCTTTATCCATTATGCCTTCTACTCCTACTGAGAAGGTTACTGTACGGACGAAAGATTTTTTAGCTATTTGTATAAGATTACCTATTGGAGTATCGTCAATGCGCGAGTGCTTGTCATGAAACGGACCGTTAAATAGTTTTCTTCTTATTGCTGCGTAAATTAACTTTTTATATTTGGATGGTCCACGTTAATGAACAAGAAAATAACGATACGCAATAGCGGTTTTAAATAGCGTCTTCAGCGTCGAGTAATCAAACCAATTCAATTACTTACGTTAAATATTATATCCTGAAATCCACTGTCTCGCGTTTTCATTCTATAAAATAATAAATTCATACTGTATCACAAGTTATTTATTACTTTGTAATAAACTGACTTGGAAGAATTCCAAGGAGGTCACGCGTTCGAAATCTGCGTCAAAGTCCTCTCTGGTTTCTTATTCAAAATTCTAAAGACATACATTGTTATAGAATTTTTTTTTTCTCCTTTTTGTAGCCTTTTGCGAAGTGATTATGATAGGCATTTGTTGCCACTATAATTAGTTTTGTATTTTAGATTTACAACTATAGTGAAAATCAAGTGAAACAGATAATCTTGGGTGTCAAAACAGCCTGTGATAATCAATGTGAGGGCTATCAAATATCCTCAATCAATTACCTTTAGTTAAGAACATCATAATCCAATTTAGTTGAGATGGCGACCGCCATCTCAACTAAATTGAATTGACCATGAATTAAACCCTAATATACTTAGAACTAACAAATCTAGCGAAAAGAAGCAAAATAACATTAAGTATTTTTTCCATTTAAAATGTAATTACAGAACACTTAAAAACAAAGCGTTAATTCACTTGACCGTATATAAGTAGCACATTACTAGTAACATTGTACTACTGAACTAAAATGTTATACTAGTTTTGTTTCCCCTTTACTACTTCAAACAGTCTTTAAGTATTAAAGGGAAAACAAAACTATTCCTACGTACAAAATGTCTACCTGCAATTTTTTTTGTCTCAAATAAAATATTCTAACAAAACTTAGATCCAATTTCCCTCTCCCCGATGCGGACGTAATATATACAAATTTTATTTGCGAGTGCGATTTTGTCGATAACGAACTGCTAACAATTTGTGATTTCGTGCCCAACTCTGCAGTGGCAAGTATTATAAAAAAGTCGACAATATTTGAGGTACCATTCAATGTAAATTGCTGTCTAAGCTATTTTTGTAAAAACGCCGACTTATTTCTTTCATTCTTGTATCGAGCCACATTATATTTTCGTCAATTGAATTTTCACGAAGGCTCTAACATATTACCACACTTGTATACCGTAAGTCATTACATCTATTAAAACTTGCTCGTATAATAAGACTTAGTATAAACTTTTCAGAAATAAAATATTTTTGATCTATATATAACTAAGCATTGCTCTAAATATTATTTTGAAAATACTTTTTTATAAATACTTTGGATTAATCCCATAAATGTAAATGCTTAAGTCCTCGTAACACGTTCCACGTTTATAAATAACAAATACAAGTGAACAATAAAAAAAAATCAGACCTAAAACAATACTCTAAATTTACCATGTTATTGCTATATCATTGGAGTCCCAAGATACCAAATCTACCCAAGTCGGGCAGGGTACGGAAGGCGAGAGATGTCGTGCGGTGTTCCTCAGGGGTCGGTGCTAGGTTCACTCCTGTGGGACATTGGCTACGACTGGGTGCTGCGCGGTGTGTTCTTAGGAGGTGTCGCCGTGACCTGCTATGCGGACGACACTCTCGTAACGGCCAGACACACCGTAACGCAATCATAAAAGCCACGGCCGGGGTTGCTCAAGTCGTTGGAAGAATTCGGTGGCTGGGTCTCGAGGTGGCCTTACATAAATCGGAGGCCCTCTGTTTCCATGGGCCTCGGAAGAGGCCGCCATCGGGATCCAGCATTATTGTAGGAGGTGTTTGCATCGGCATCGAGCCCTCGATGAAATATCTGGGGCTCGTACTCGATAGTCGATGGGACTTCGGACATCATTTTCGGAGTGAGTTACTGCGGCGCCCGCGACGGGTGATGGCCGTCAGAATTATTAGAGGATACCGCACGGTGTCCTTCGAAGCGGCGAGTCTTCTAGCCGGAACTTTACCATGGGTCCTGGAAGCGAGAAATCTTTCCTCGCTATACAACTGGCGCAAGGAGGCGCTGGAGAGGGGCCTGAGACCCATGCCTTGTGAAATCAAGGCACAACGGTCCCATCTTCACCAGGTCTCAATGGTCGAGTGGAAAGAACGACTTGAGCAACCGAGCGCAGGGCACGCCACAATTGTGGCGGTAAGACCCGTCATGGAGGATTGGCTAGAGAGGCGACATGGCAGCCTCTCCTACCGGCTGACGCAGATACTCACTGGACACGGCTGTTTCGGTAAGTACCTGTGTCGTATAGGCCGGGAGCCAACGTCTGCGTGCCACCACTGCGGAGGCAGTCGCGAGGACACTGCACTCCACACCTTAGGGGAGTGCTCAGCGTGGATGCAACAGCGCCACGACCTCGCGACGGCTATCGGTGTGGGAAGCCTCTCGCTGGAGACCATGGTTCTGTCCATGGTCTAAAGTGTGAGTGCGTGGAATTCCGCAGCCTCATTTTGCCAGGAAGTGATGATGGCTAAAGAGGTGGCGGAAAGGGTACGGGAGAAAACGAGTACTCTCCCGTCCCGCAGTAGACGCACCAGGCGCCGGAGAGCGCAGAACGACCTCCGACCTCCATGAGCGCTGGCCTGGGGGTGACGGATAGGGCTGTCCGTTACCCTCGCGCGTCTCCAAATCGGAGGGGGGCAAGGCTCCCCGTACACCACGGTGTGACCGCCTGATGATCAAGAGGCTGCCAAGGTCTGCAGGGGTTCCCGGAGGCTTCCTTCTTAGGGTATCCCGGGTCCCTTGCAATAGACCCACTTGTGACGGAACACCGTGTGGTTTTAGTCTGTTCGATTCCGACATACCACCTCACCGTTAGCTTCGGTGAGGTGATGACCCGTGGGGATTTCCACACGAAAAAAAAAAAAAAAAAAAGATACCAAATTTCAAATCGATCAGACCTAAAAAACCGGACAAGTGCGAGTCTGACAAACAAACTTGTACGTAGATGGTACGTCCATCACGGGAATCCATTCTCAAAGATTTTTACCCGTCTTTTCCGATAGACAAACTTAACTTTGCAGTTCTAAAAATACTCTCCCATCAATTGACAAAGTGAACTTGCCAACCGCCAAATATAAGTTTGTAATCACTACTAAAAACTATTTTAATGTGATATAACAATAAATTAAGGACTTTCGAATTTTTGCCTTTACTTGTGCTGTCAGACCTTGCTTCTCACCAAATTTCATGTTGCTAGGTCAACGGGAAGTACCCTATAGATTTTGATTTACCTGTGAAATTTTCAAATTTGGTCCAATCTAAGGCTTAAATGGCCGTATCTTTTGATTGCGTTGACTTAGAAACTTGACTTTTTTACAACTTCAAGGGACTGCAGACATAAGTATTTGGTATTGATTTGAACTTGACGAGTTTCTGAGAAAAATGGTCTTGGCAGACAGACAGACGGACAACAACGTGATCCTCTAAAGGTTTCTTTTTTTGCTTTTGAGGAACGGACCCCTAAAAATGAATTACAGGAACGTAACAGATTCTTTTTAATCTTCTAAGAACACTTACAGTCCTACATATGACTAGGAACGTACGTGATGGTTTCATGGGGTCTGCTGCAAAAAACTTTTGTGGATATTTCACCTAATTTAAATAAGATGCTTTTTTCAAAAAGGAGAAAACTCTTGCTTTGTTCTACATACTAGTACTAAGTTATTTGTTTACGAATAGTCAGTGGTGGACATAAGCTAACTATAATGTAGTCACGAAAGTGTCGAATGACCTCATACGAATACGGAATTCACAAAATGACTGACATTCAGACGGTATAACATTACGTATAATGTACTAAATACATAGGACTTGTGCAATTGCAAGTTTGTATGACGCCAAAATCGTCTTTTTTGACATCAGAATACTTTAAACAGTTACATTTCGCCCTTCTAGTGCTCTGGTGCTTGCCCGTAGAGGACTGATGGTCCAGGTAATGTACTCTAATAAATAATCTACTTCTGTGCAAAGTTTCAAAGATCTGAAATTATTTTGAGCTAACTAATATCGTCTCATAACCAGGTCCACCACGAGTCTGGCAGCTGACGCTTGTTTCTTCATTGATAGCTATTTCTAGGCTATCGGCTACACACAAAATTAAGCGACCTGAAAAGACCATCAAAAATGCAACGCTGCTCACGGTCCGGGAGGACCATGAGTCGTAAGACTGGACAAGTACCGAGACCTTTGTTCTTACACATTTTTTGCGAATCGATAAAACTAGATCTTTCCAGTCTACATGTACCTTTTCTACTAAAATTGTTTGCATGTACTACAGAAGTATAATGGGGTTTGTATCAAACATAAATGAATTATTAAACATAGAACAGTTAAAACAACTTGTATTAATATATCAGCTTGATCCCACGCGACTTGATATCAGTAAGCAAGAAGTTCGATAAATACTGTACTTATGTACGAAGTTTGTAAAGTAATCGACGGATACAGTCTGCCAACTCGTACTTAACTGGGTTTCAAAACATACATACCTGAATATAATAAATACGTATCATAAATAAGTATATCCTCGAATTGGAGGAATATTTTAATTTAAAATAATTTCAACGAGTGACTTAATTTGTGTATAAATGAAGTGACTCAGGTTATTTGAGGATGATGATAAAACAGAATAACCGGTTACCAAAACTACTTCTGGTCTCGAATAAATCAAGTTTAAAACGCATTAATTATGTAGGGGTGACAATTGTAAATCAACTTTTTTCTCATATCTGTGCAGTAAAGCAAATCTTTCATACCTCCTCACTCCTTAGTATTTAAGGTACTCATATTGTCCGCTTGTCAAAATTCATACAACAGCTCTTTTAATTAAAAAATGATAATCAGATTCGACTGATTATAAATTTTCACAAAATAAAATTCAACCTCATAACAGTTACAACATTAGCACAAACTTATACCATGGAATTAACGAAACATCATTGGACACAAAATTTCCCTGTGTTCGTCCTCTTGGCTGTGTTATGTAATTCCTTGAATGCCCCGTTCGCGAAATGTACCTTAAACGTCCTTTCGTACATTTCACTATTCCCTCGAACGATACTTGTAAAGACGTCAATCGGAATTATAATAACGGGTATAATAAATTATTCATAGCCCCTCTGCCACAGCTGTGCATGCCATAAAAACAAAAACCTGTGACGTGGCATCGATTTTACAAAGAGGTTCATGTTTTATTAATACGCTTCCAAAGAATCCTTAAATTAAACGCCGATCTATATTCGAGCTTGGTACCCGCCGTGTAATGCTATATCTTATGAATACTTTAAAAAGTCAGAGACTATATAAAATTTACCCATCTGATACTTTTTACTAAGATCTTCTTTTTTATGCTCACCACTAAAATGGTACGCATACAAACCGCCTGATCGTGAGCAGTTACTGTAGCCCAACAGACACTCGTAATACGAGGGATGCAGCTTGATCGTTAACAACTCTATCCACCTCTATGAAGTTCGAGATTCTTCTAAAGGGGCAGCCCAGTGAGTGTCATTAAATAAAAATAAACATAATTCTGCTCCTTTGTACACACTATCTAAAACATCCTAAAACGATTTGGATCTCAGACAAAACCTGATCTGTATTTTACCTATAACTAATTTAAGTATTAACCGCCAAAAGCCTCTATCAATATGATAGCAAACGAAAAGGATAACAAGCCAGAATACCTTACTAAAGCACTTCTGGGACTAGGTAAATTTTATTTCCTTTACTTTATTTGCGTTGAAATTCGTATTTGGACTTACTTCATCAAATACCTTTTTTTGTGTGTCCACTGTAAGACGTACTGAAACGGCCGTGCATTTGCGTATATAATAAATAAAGTGCCGTATTGCACCATTAGATATTTCCAGGTATGACGTCCTTCTATCAATAATAATCTCATCTAAAAACCTTCAAAGTTCTAACTGTCCAGTGCAAGGTAGATCTAAGTTTAGATAAAGGCACTCAGAAGTAGTTTACGTAGTCGAGGCAAGAGCTGGAAACGTATCGTTATTTATTCACTATCGTCTTACGAGCTTTTTGCTTTTATTGTTATTTCGTTATGTGGCTTTCGCGTATGCCTATTTGGGATGGATATTAACATTCCGTGATCAAGTTAAGACCAAGTTCTTAGGCTCATAGTTGCGTTCGAATTCTGATATATTTTTACTTTTTAAACGGAATTACTTTGTTTTACAAACACGCGGACGCGGCTTGTCTGGTGGCATGCAGTTACCGGTGCCTATAAATACTTGTAAAATCAGTTATGTCTCTCTGTTATTGCCATTCTTATTAATGAAGCTCCAGCTATCCAACTCACGAACAAAAATATAATACGGTTGTGTTACGTAACGTTGCTCCCTATTCGAGTACAAATCTGATGTGAGGGATAGGGGACATTATCATTGCCTGTGATAGATGATACCGGTAAATGGCTTTCGTAAATCTTGCACATTTGGATGCTGCTTTAAGAGGTAGTCTCTTAAACAGAGGCCCAAGAGATTACATTATTATGGGGTTCTACTATAGTCTCTCAAAGAGGTATAATTTAAAAAGTGGCAGTAAACAATTCGTGGCACCCTTGGTGTTGAGATGACTTCCACATACAGCAAAAGACATACTTCAATGTCATCTAGCTAAGACAAACTGAACTGCATAGTAGCTACTAATCCTGCATCGGGCAATAAATTATCGCGCAGATTAGTATGTCTCTATTGTGTTAAAGGATATGAAACGTTTGCGATTTATAAATATTAGTCTGATTGTAGTCACAAGCTGTCTACCAGTGATCATGATCAGTGTAAGTCGACTGAAACGTCGGGAAACCAAAATCGTTTTAATACCTTAAGTGTAATGGACCGTATATACTCTAGACAACGAAATAAGTACATAGATCGAATTCAACCATTCATGGGCTACAGTAACTGCTCACGATCAGGCGGTTTGTATGCGTACCATTTTAGTGGTGAGCATAAAAAAGAAGATCTTAGTAATGAATAATTTATTATACCCGTTATTATAATTCTGATTGACGTCTTCACAAGTATCGTTCGAGGGAATAGTGAAATGTACGAAAGGACGCGAATACCAAGAAAAGAAAACGTACACGCGCACGAGTTGCTAAGTTTCAAAAAATTATTTTTTGTATTTTGCATATGTAGCAAAAATTTATACAGTTGCGAAAATTTTAAACCAATTAACATTCTTAAGATTCAGATATTTTTACCACAAGTAACGATTGTTATTCTATTGTTAATTTCTATTTTTATAAGTCTGCTGCCAACGTAACTGTAATTCAATTACTGTACATTATGTGTAAGTACCATCAAAGGCTCGTTTCACATGTCAGAGTGCTGCCTCGTCCGTGTCCGGCCTAACGCTCATTAGCGTTAAACAAATGTACATTTTGTATCCTCAACATACATATATTATATTTGTTAAAAGCTACTCCATATTAATTTCAGAAGCATGCAGTAAAACTCTGTAGAAATATTATATTCAATGTGGTCGATGTGGATGCTTGCGTGTTTAAATGTAAATTTTAATGTTTTCAATTCTTTCACTTATACATGGTCCAATAATTTTTATCATAGAAAAAACAAAAAACAGGACAAATATGTCACGCACTTATAAAAAGTCAACCTGTTTTTAAATTAATAACCTAACTTCACTATTAAATATTTACAATATTTGCAATATCTTTTTGCCGTGAACCAATATGACAGGACAAAGTAATTCAAATTCATCCTGAATTCGGAAAAGAACTTAGTCTAGGTTCTCATGGATCTCTTTTGTCACAGAAGCTCATTTGGAATATTGCTTTGTTGCCCTTACAATTAAAGGGACCTCTTAGATGTCACGTGGTTCGTGTTCAACGTTCCTCATGTAACAAATTGGCAGTTTTACCAAGCCTCCAATGGAGAAAAATGAGGATTTTTTATTACTACTCAAGTGTGAGGTAGCCTTTACGGTCTCTAGCGGGAGTGAAAAATATTATTTGATTGCCAAAAGTTGGTTCGACCTTATACATTTTAGCCGAAATTGGTACTTTTCCAAATTATTAAAACTACGAAGTTATTAGTTGTAATTTATGGGCATTTTTGTTCAGTTTATAAAATAACGAAGCCTTTCAGAATAAATGAGCTGCAGTAATCGGTGTAGGTCATTTATTTTGGGTGTTAATAGCTTTAATGTAATGTGCTGTAAGATTTTTAATCGTTATAAAGAGTCTGAAACTTATATGAACAGTAAATCTTTAAAAACAATACTGTAAATAATCTACCGATGTTATAATTTCATTCATACATTCATGGATAGATTCTGGCCCGGTCTAATCATATGACCATGGCAGATATTAACTAGTCTTGTCCTAAATATTGTTACAAGGAAAACATCGGTTTGTTATATGAAATGAAACATTAATTACTGTAGTGTGCATTAGTTTATACGTTAATATAAAAGTATTTTGTAAATATAGCTACATATTTACAAAATACTACTGTCAAAATGGAGATTCCAGATAGATAAAATCTTTTGGCCAGTTATCGACTGAAACATGCACTTTCTCTATGGGAAATGGCTACCATTCTTCAGCTCTGATGAAGTTAGAAACGTGCATTTCTAGCCTTGCTTGTGTGGATCGAGCTTTTTAACTCGATGCTGAGTCTTGCCGAAAGGACCATTCTTGGTTATGGCTTAACCACCTTCTCATGAATCGTATCTTTATAAACCTGGGTGGATGTTTTGATACATTTTTCACAAAAATGTAGTTCAGTCACTCCTTGATAGCTAACACCCCAGCAAACAATTTCCATGTTGTACCCAACTCACTAATTGAAGAGCTTCCCTATAACTTTGAGCATAAACTCGGTCATTCTACTCACTAAAATGTAGCTCGAAAATGTTTACTAACATTTTATATTTTTTTTTATTAGTATATAAAAAAATCTGTGATATCTTTCATTTGCGTACCGCCTGAGATGTTGTTTTGATTATAAAACATAATTAATTTTTAAATTATCAGTTAGGTAATGAGGTAGAGCATCTCTTTTAACCTGCACGTCCTAAGTCATCTTTTAAAATACTGATTCTGGGTGCTGAATTCATTTCCCTAGAAAAATCTTTTGCCTTGATACAAGATTTCTTTGGATTCTTTTCTTCACTGCTTTGATCGGCTTTTTAACGTGGACATTGTCGTAACGTGATTTCTGTCACAAAAAGATGACGTTTTACTATACCTATCAATATCGCGGTACACACACATTCGACTAATACCTACTTTGTGTAATGCTATTATTGCAATTCGGTTTTCTTTACCACCCCAGTCCATATTAATATCACAAGAATATTTAACAAAGACTGGCGCGAAAATGCGAAAACACAATAAATATTAGAATGACAAGTGCCTCATTTAAATGTAATGTTATTGTTTTTTTTTATTTTAACAGTTTTTTTTTATCTGGCTGCTTACAAATAGCATTAAAATAATTTTCTTATCATCAAATATAAAAATTAAGACAGACTAATAAGTAATCCACAATACAATATCTGGCAATATTGATAATAACTTTTAATGGTATTAAGTACTATATATAGAATAATCAGTACTCAGAATTTCAGAAAAGTGGCCAACGATTTTATGTAACTTTAGCACCTGGTCCCTAAAAATTGGCCGCTGGCCCAAACTAGCAAGTATGCATACTTTCAGTCTCTACTAATACTACAGAATACGACACATTCTGTTAGTCAGAAAAGAGGTAAGGCCTGGTGGCCCGGGACCATTGTGTAATAGTTAAGTTGTGCCATCTGGTTACGCACCTACCGGACTTATTGCTCTCAAACCTGTCATATTACCGCAAACAACCGCACAAAGTTAGACTGATTATAAAATTAGCCAGCCTTCTGTGGACATTGCCAGTAGGCGACGATGCGGAGGAATTTTATGATGCATGCATGTAAATAGCCCGTATATATATTATTATTATTTTTATTTTTAATTAGTTTTAATGTTAGTTATATATTGAATATTGTAAATTATACATTTTAGTTTAACGTCTGATCGTAATTGACTACCAGCGATGTCTGTTTATGTATAAATATGAGTTCTATAGAGATATATTTTACATAATATATGTCATTTCGATCTTCTGTGGGTACTTACCCAGTTGGGTAGCTCCGTTTTCCTTGGATATATGTAGATACAATTATGGTAAATATTTATAAAATAGAATTCTCATTTTAGCCACAACTACAAGTACGTAGACGTGTAGGCGTATTTGTAAATTATATGTATATTACGCATCGGTTTTACCCTCAACTTAACCAAACCAAAGCGACATAAAATGATGAATGAGGTATTAATAGGAAATACGTATTTACCCACTTCCTGACCATTTTCAGTAAAATGTTAAATTCCACAGTAAAACGAGTCTATATTAAATATTCACTACATTTTTCACATCACAATAGCGCGAATTACATGGAAGTGCTCTCGAAAACTCAGTTGGAGAGGTGTCAGCGAACTGCAACCCTTCAAACTCAGAACTCAATAACTTCGACAGAGTTACTTGTTTCTACGTGATTCATCCTTTAAATATTGAACAATATCTCAAAGTTTAACAAGACAATTCTAAAATGGCTGATACGGAATATAGTTCGTTCCATCTCTCTTTTACCGAGTGTTTTTCTTTTTTAGGGATAGGTAATAAAATTGAGTATGATGATGATATTTCTAGGAGATACCAACTACCAACACTATTTATATTTAAAGAGAAGCATATAAAAAGATAATCTTTTGAGTTCAATGGTACACACATTTTGTAACCTGTGTAAAACAGCTACTACATGATCCACGTAACGATAGTAATAAGTGCTGTGCTATCTATAAATTCAAGGACGGATTGCATTCCCATTTTATAGCGAGCATAAGAAAAAAGCCGTAGATAGTTTTGAAAAAAGTATTTTTTTTAAACCAGAAAAAAACCCTTATTAGTCTAAAGTGTAAATTATTATGTTGTATATATGTATAAGGTACGAGGAACTCTAACAACTACATCATAACAAAAATGAAAGTTGTGTAAAACGTCCGCGAGTGCCACTTTATTTAGACAAGGAAACACGTGTAATCCATCTCGGTAGCCTATGGCCGGGAGTAGCTGGCAAATTAGTTTCACCCTCGAGGCAGCCGTCCGTATTCTGTTAGTATTTAAGTATAGCAACTATTAAAAATTAACGGTTTATCAATCATAAAAAATATTTTTAAAATCTGACAAATAGAACTTGAGATTAAAGCATTCAATCAAAGAAATTATTCAGACTTATAATGAAATGATTAACATCGCTTAAACAAAAGGTTGCGCATAATTTTTAGTTACTGATCGAAAAAATATTTTAAAATAAGTATGTTATAAACACCTCAATCTAAAGTAAAGACGCTATAACTATAAACGTCCCATTTTGTAAAATAATTATAACATGACTAGCTGGTGTTCCTTTTATCTCTATACCAAAATGTATCGAAATTAGTTAAGCAGTTTAGGCGAGATAAGAGACAGACACATTACTTACAATATTAGTACAGATTTGCCTTACCCCTCATCATCGCCGGTATACCGACTGTTTATAGATATCTGCAAGTAACAAGCGGCTCTGCACGCTGGTGTTTGTTCGAGAAACCTCGAGCACGATAGAACTTTCCACAACGACCGTCTAAGGGCCACTCGCCGTGAAGGAAATTAAATCTAACTCTGTGAACGTGCACAACTATCTCATTAGGATTTTATTTACGAACTACGTTCTGTCTAGATTTATATGAAACGAATATGCGCCATATACTTGTTACATTCTTCTTTAGAAGATTCTATTGTGAGTGTTATAAGTTTAACCTGTATGAATACGACTGATCCTATGTTCTGTCGTGACCTATTTTGATGGATTATATCTCATTGTGTTACCTGGATAACGAGTGGCGCTGGAATGTATTAATTCATGCAACCTAAACAGGCGGACTTCTATCTCTAAATTCAGAAGGGTGTCATATCAAAGGTTTTATAAGGTCATATAGTGTTGTAGTAATAGTGACTGGCCCGTTGGTCTAGTGGTTAGTGACCCTGACCTAGGTCGTAGATTCGATTCCCACCTTAGTCTGGGTGTTCTTTGTGTCCTTTGTTTCTATGTTTGTAAAGTCCCCCGCGACAGAGGAGTAATTCCTAATGCGAGTTGTCTTTTAAAAAGAAAAATAAATATGAAGATTTTAGATTAAGTCAAATATAAAATTTTTCGTTCCTTTCCCCTGACATCAAGTATTTCTTGTTTCATTTAAGTACTAAATAATCAGGTTTTAGTGAGCATCCTATACATTTTAATAAATTCTGTAACTTATTCTTGTAGTTGACTGTACAACGGTACTCATAACATCTTAATAGAGGTAACACCCTTTTGATTCCTTCTTGTTTGGAAACAATGGCAAACGTGACCCTAATCATGCACATAGACCCAAGTCTTGAATAAAGTTTAACCCTTAATTAAACTATTAATGTTACTAATAACCGAAACAAATAGGGTAAATGCAAAAGCTCCCTTTTGATTATAACTAGTCTTCAAACTCTCACAAAGACAGCATAGAACGTACGGCCACTTTGAAACCTTAATAAATGGATTTGGAACTCCGTTTTGCATACGATGTTTGCGTACAACCTACGAACCTCCATTAACATGCTTTGTATTCTAGTACAAGATATCTATATTAAGACAACCTCATGCTTGTAACTTACTAAATCTATATTACTCTATATACTAATATAATAAAGCCGAAGTGTTTGTTGTTTTTTTGATGTGATAACGTCTTATAAAGCGATGAGCGCCGGCTGCACGCACGGCAAATTGTCACGTTCCGCCTGAGCCAAACGTGAAAGCGAGAGCGCGGAACAAGCGATAGAGCGGCACGATCGGCCTAAGCGTTCCTTTATTGACATTGATTTGATTTCAGTTTATTTCAATAACTAATTGTTCGTGATTATATTTAAACAAATTATTTAAATTAAATTTGCAAAAACTGTAAATAATATTTGAAAATTAAAAATTAATGTTCTTAATCAGAGTTTTAGAAGTATTGTGTTTTCTTATGACTTTTCACTTAAAATTATCGTCCGTAAACCGACTTTACAGACAACCAATATTCATTGGGCTTTTTTTTTTATTAAATGCGCTAATTTCTGAAACTACCCGTCAAATTTGAAAAATATTTTTTTGCATTTGATAGCTCAATTCTTGAGTTAGGTTATATGCTATTTAACATTAGGCTTCATATACACGAGCGACTTCATATCAACGGCAGAGGCAACTGCAGCTGTCGGCAACAGGCGTGGACTTGTCGCGCGTCGGCATCTGCTATCGACCTATAGTACCCCTTGCAGTTGTAGCGCGCCGCACAGATCTTCGATGCTAACATGTCGACGGTCGCCGTAGATGGCTGCAGTTGCCGCTATCGCTGACAACGTGCCGCTCGTGTATAACAATAACACTACAAAAATGAGGCAGCGGAGTAGTGATTGTAAATGTGGTTAAAACTGCAAGAAACGGCTGTTTTATGGCTAAAAATTTGTTTGTTTGTTTGTTTGAACGCACTTAGCGCAGGTGCACTAATTTGAATTTATACAAATCTCTTTGTGATAGATACCCAGTTTAAGGTACTGTATATAATAACGACTTATAGAAGTAGAACTGTAACCATAAAAATATCGCTAGTCAAAGGACAGTTCACATTTAGTTTATTTACGAATACACTAAATGTGAATAATAATTAATAAGGGACATATTATTTAATTTTATGAAATATCTGAATTAAAAAACATCTCAACAATCTAAGTCTTCCTGAATTTGTGGCACGTGAATTCATTATGTTTTCAAATGGAAATAAAATAATTTATCGGTAAATTATCAAATCGATATTTAAGCAGCGCTTCACCTTATTCACCGTCTACTATACGACACTAAAATAATATGAACCGCCGCAGTAAATAATAAAACTTTTATTATAAATAACACTTTTCTAATGTTATATATTAGCTATTCCAAGACATAAATCTCCTTATGAAATATTTTCGCAAGCAATCAATTTGAAGTTATAAATATACATCATCAACTCACCTGACCCAAAACTCTGTTTCTTTGTAAACAAACTAACGTAGCACGAGATATATCAGCTACTGACGTGTGTAATAAACAAGTGCGTCATACTCGGGAACGTTATGGTATTGATGTTGAGTATGTTGACACACTCGCTTTGCAACTAATTGTCACAACAAACGCAATATGGCTTGGCTTCTAATTAACTTTCCGCCTGTTAACTCACGATAAAGATTATTCGTGTTTTATTAAAAAAAAGTAGTTAGCATAATCTATGTGTTATTAGGTTCTAAACCTAATATATTTGATAGTGGATGTTTAAAAACATGATACATCGTATCAGTAGTAAGCCAATAATCACAGGCTTTCCGTGCAAAACATGTTGGTTTTATCATGAATAAAACAATGAATAATTACAAACAATTTCCACAACAATCTTATAGTAAAACTAGCAACCCGTCTTCAACAATCGTCAACATATTTCAATCAATTTACACAAAATCTTAACAAATTATGCACCTAAACCTTTCTCATGAATCACTCTGTCTATTAGTGAAAACCGCATGAAAATCCAGCAAGTTTTTCAGTTTATCGCGAACAGACAGACAGATGCGACGGGGGACTTTGTTTTATAATATGTAATGATAGTGCCAAGAACAAATAAATCTCTGTTTTATGACATCAAATCGAATAAGGACGTTATTAATATGTAACCTCATCGTTTAACCTGCCCTAGTCCACTAAGTTTTTTTGTCAAAGAGTAACGTAAAGGAGCAAGTCGTAATACGATATGAGTTATTAGGTATGACATAATATTTGCCTGTGTACAACCATGTAAGTTATTTTATTTTCATCATAGATATAGGACATATAATAATACGTTGTTATTTCTAATAATGCCCCTAAAAATACTTACTAAGCATAAAAATTAAAACATAAAATAATCAACTTATACCCAAAAGTAACAAATGATCGACTATAAATTTAAAGATGGCTTTTTACCAAACAACTACTGTAATTACAAATCAATTATTGTAATTACAACTCATCAAACATCTTTTGCTTCTTAAACGTTCTCGAGAACACACGAGCGCTGGAAAAACATATCCGCACTGCGTCGTGAACTGATCTCTGCGACAACGTAGGGTACGTCTAGATTCCGTTAGTTTGTGATATTTGCGTAACGGGTGGCGTCGCCCACGTACGGTAATATAATATGATCCACGATTACATACTTTGATTTTTTACAGGATTTTTATGTTTTGATCTTATAAGTTATCTGTGAAATAGCTTTATGGAAACTAAACTGAGTTCGATCAAGTAAAACCTTACGAATTCTAAAAGGCTTAAATTGTAATCATGCAAAACAAATGTTCAAATGAATGACATTAATTTAAAAATAAGCCCAAGGTGATAATACTACTATTATTATGAGCCCTTACTATTCTACCGGAGAGCAAAGAAGAGAAGATCTTCCCTTTTACAATTATCACTATGTCTGTTTTAATCTGCCTGCTTGCTATGACCCATTATGCTATACATATCCAGCTGATTTTTACTTCAACCAGTGTTCCTTAATGATGTAAAAAAAAACTAGACTAAAACGAATATTTAGTATGTGTTACTCCTTAAAATACTTAAAACCTTTGCATGGAATAAAACAACATTACAAATAACATGCAAATATTTTAGTAGCAAGTGAAAAATGCAAAGTATTTCTGTACCATGTAACTGTAATAATAAATTCATACTAGTGTAGCGATTTCACTGACACGCTACAGTGGAAACAATATACAGATTCTTGTTCGTATAGAACTCGGCACTTGGTACAAGGAGCTAAAATCGACTAAAGGATTCTCAGAGTTGATGTTCCCGTCACCCCGTCTACTACTGCGACACTTATACGATATATAAACAAGGATTATTGTAAGTCATGGAAAGCCTTAAAACTGCTGAATATTTGTGCTTGGGTTTTCTTATATATTTTAAACTAACTGACCCGACAGACGTTGTCCTGTCTTAACTATGAATATCAACTGACAGTTATGTGAAAAGCGCTAAGGTTACATTAGAAAAGTTAGTATGGTCGTTGAGTTATCTTAAATTTTCTAATTTTCAGTGCAACTTTCTTATTTTTTTTCTTTCATAAGAACCTTCTCCTGACAATAACAAATACAAAAAAAAGAATTAGCGAAATCGGTCCAGCCGTTCACGCGTGATGCCGTGACCAAGAGAAATAGGGATTCATTTTTATATTTATAGAAAAGAGGTAGTTCTTGCGTTCGTATAACTTTGTCTATTTGTGTGTATGTTGTGTAAACAATAATATTTCCTATCATTTGATTTTAATCATTCGTTTTTTTAAATACACAATACCTTAAGTGTGGTCCCAACTAAAGAAAAAAAAACCTTGTAAATTTAAATACTTTTCAGTATTTTTGTTTTTTTTTCACTTAAATACTGGCTCAAGTAGTCAAGTCTCAAGATAAGGCAACCACGTCTTCATACATGCATACATATACTCATACCTATATTCAAAAAGGGGTAGACAGACGTATAATAAACACCCACATTTTTCCAACTATTAACTTGGTCCCACTCACTTTATAAGGGGCAGGCCTATTACCGTCACCGGGCACTTTGGGAACTTAGGATCGGAAAATTGGGACTATATTGAAAGGGAAAGGTGGTTCAGGAGGCAATGAAAAGAAAGGGATCTTACTTATACGGATGGATTGGGGAGTGAGCTAATAGCTCGAGTAGGCCCGGGCAGCAAATCGGTAACTCGAACAGGCTGTGGCTCAAAATATCAGACATTCTGCAATGGCCAGTGCACGTTAGTAATTTTTTTTTAGGATAATATTAGGAAGTCAGTGCCGTACAGCACCGCTTTTAATTCCGATTTGATTAGATCCATTACTCGTAAGCCAGCAATGGCACCTTGGTCCTGTAGTTGGTTCGGCGATCTCCACTTTAACCAAGAAAGACTGTTGTTGGAACTTTACAGCTAGCCTTAAAACAGGAAATTATATAAATCAGGGTTTTGGTCCCTCTATAGTCTGATTTTATGAAGCTCTTTTTATTGGTAGCGACAGATCGATGACGGTAAAATGAATGATTGATGAATTGACCGCAATATCACTGCTCAAAAGCAGTGAATGGTGCCACGTGCTTTTCACATTAATTTCTTTGTTTGTTTGTGGGCTATGTGGGTGAGCAAAATTTTACCGTAAGCAAAACGAATCGTTTCTTGATTATAGGAACCGGGTATTAATAGAAGATATTTGTTTACTATGCCTCACTTTGGAGTTAGGCTATGGCCCACGCTTGAATAGTGCGAACTGGAAGACTCTCGAAACCCTCGAGATATTATTATGGGAAACTTAAAGTAGATGATAATAAATTTTTACACTAATTTTTAAACTTTCGTATTATCATCTCATATTTTTTTTTATGTGACAGGGGACAAACGAGCAGATGGGTTACCTGATGGTAAGTGACTACGTGATCACGAAAGAGTTATTATATAACTTTAAATTGCCTGACGTTCCCACCAGGTTGCACTGTACACCAGTGCAACCTGATGGAAACGTCAAGTCCAATGCCAGCTCTAGTATTCTAGTATTGTTTCTTTCTATCAATATTAAATAAACTGTGTTTAGTCATTTAAACAGAACAAATAAAACCCGAAACCCTTTTAATTTACACGCTCCTGTACGTTATATTATTTTAATGTCTCATGTATTTTCTACCAATTATGCCATATTTTGTATCAATTTCTTTTATTAAATTATACTTGTGTTGTAGAACTTATTTTAGTCAAGCAGGGTTTAGTTGTAAAATATATTTTCTTGTTATAAATTTTCTGAAAACCGGGTTACCACCAAAACATCTTAGCTTTCAATTGGCTATCTAACGAGAAAATATTTTCTTCATAAGTTTAACATTAACATTTATTAAGTGTAACAACTATTTTCGACGTGTTTTGATATAAGGATAAAGAATGTAAGCATATAGAAAACAATTTTATTCAAAGTATAAACGTAGTTGAAAGCAGTTAACAAAAACACATATCACGACTTCCACGTGATGTTTTAGAATAGGTATTTTATAGCGAGTGTTCGCATGTTACAAATGGCCCATTCAATTACAATCTATAGCGATTGAAATCAATTGTGGTTTGAAAAGTGAACTTTTAAACTATTTACTCCTCAAACAAAGTACGATTAAACATGCAAATTAGAAAAAAATTGAACCACTGAATACGATTCAGTTAATCCCTTTGTTAAAATTCAATGGATGTCCAAAACAACTCCGTGTAAAACAATTGGCACTCAAGCAACACTTAATGAGAAACAATCGTTAGTAGTAGTAACTTATAGTGTATTTGAATGCAAAACTGGTTCATTAACCTAAACGTGGTTTTGCATAGATTATTCTGTTTTATAATGGTACTGCTACGCTACACGCCACCGGAAACCCGATAACGGAGGCAGTGACGTATGAACATGAATTAGTGAAGCGGAGTGTTGCGGCAGTGCATCGTACGATGTGCAGTTGTCGTGTCTGGTGGCGCCACCAAGCCAGAGAACATCGCCGCCGCCACAACACCATTACGCTACGTAAAGCTACTATTTGACACGCGATTTAATACATTACGCTTACATAAAACCCTCGTAAACACCTATTTATCTATTTTCCTTTCGTAAACGTTTTATATTAAAAAGTATCAGCTTTATTCAATAGACTAGAAACTTTTTTAATAAAGTAGAGGGTTCAGAGATCAAAACGCATATTTTTAACGCTAAACGCAAACCAAAACCAAACAAAAAAAATCTAAACCCACGTTGTTTGGATTTTTTTTCTGTTTGAAAGGTCAGTTGACCGAGAATGTTCTTAGCTATGATACAAGAAAATCTGTTCTACCGTTTGAAAGTTATTAGCTCTTTCCTCGTTTAATCGATGCAAAATGTTGATCTGTGACGTAGTACCGTTTATGGCAATAGTTTAGCTTATGGCGTGGGATTTTCTAATTACAAAACGACTTTTCGTTTTCGACTAAAACTTAGAGGATGATAATAAGTTCGAAATTAAGTTGTAGTAGTTAGTGTGATTAAGTAGTCTGCTGCAGATGCACATAGATGCTTCTATTATTGGGGTCACGCACACATTCCTGACTTAATCGTCTTCAAATGCTGTCAGTCCTCCTTATCCTCTCTCCCATCCCACTCAATGCAGGATCATACGAAAAACTTGTAAAACTACGATCTTATGTAACGTCTACGTTGGTGTTTTTGTTAATCAACTGTTACTTTTGAGGACAAATAATCCCCCTTATGAACATTCCTTAGTAATTTTATCATCATCATCACTCAAGCCATTGGAGCTCTACTAGTAAATGCTTACATTTGTGGTATAATTAATTTTCAGACATCAAATTCTGAAGTAAATAATAATGAATTATTTCTTTAGATGTGGCCTTGGTTGTTTCTTAAGAATAGTATTTAGGCATAAATTCTTAAGTGTGATAACCTCATACCCAACGTTCTATGTCATGGGTATGTGTGTACGATTCAATTCTATGTAGATTTTCAATAGATGATGTTTTATACAAATTACTTTCAATACTTTGAGGCATCCATAAGGTCTAGCAGATATTCATGTTTAGAGAAAATCGATAATAACATCTATGTACATCTATACTTTTCGGTCACGCCCGTCTACCGTCGCTGCCTCGGGAGAAATGTTTGAAGAAAACTACTAGGGTCCCAGTGCATTAATAAAATATTTTACAAGTCACTCTTAATACATTTTGTCCTTTTAAGAAAATGAAAACTGAATTTTAAAAATTGGTCCTACGTTTTGTAAAAATAACCTCGTGCTTTTACTGCAGATAACTATTAAATCGCAAATTTAATATTCATCCAATAATTTTAGACGAAAACTTTGTCGGGACTCGCATTTTTGTAATTTGATTTTCCTAATAACATAGATATTTTTATGAGAAACATTCAAAACTGTACACTCTATTTTATTAAAAACGGTTTTTGGGCATTGAATAAACTTGCAATTATTTTACACATAACCTTTAATCTCTTATCCAGCAATGGAGAGGTATTATAATTATAGTATATATATTAACCGACGAAAAAAACGGAGGAGGTTTGCAATTTGACCGTAAATATATTTTTTTTATATATGTTCAGCCCTCGCTCCGTTATTTATGAATGACGATTTTGATGATTCTTGCTTTATTAGAGGGTATACCTCAAGGGTGGTCTCATATCAAGGAAGTCAGGATCTGATGATGGAATCCTGATAAAATTAAAAGAAACAATTTCTGTAATCAGGTATTTGCGTTTAGGAATCATCTCATCACAACGCTGAGGTGATGATGGAAACCATACCTTTCCTACACAAGTAGAAGTTAAATATAAAACTGTGGTTTTAGTGACATAAACCACTTAATATGCTCTGAAGAAAATGAATTTGATAGCATTATAAGCATTTGGTATTAAATGTATTAGAATAGACCCACGACCACTATCAGCAGTCAGGATCACTAACCACTAGACCAACAGGCCAGTCAATTATATATAGTTTTTAAAAGACAACCCTTGTACTGAAGCATATTCCCTCTGTTACGGGGATTTTTTTTTAAACTACTAGTAACATGGGTGGCATGTCTTGGTAACCCATTCAGCTCAGTCGGTAGTGTACTGAGTGGGATTCGAAGTAATGCGCAAGTCCGACGCCTGAATTCAGATGACGGGTGGTAACATGTACTAAGAAGTTCTCAAGTCGACCCCATGTTAACATGCGTTTTAAAAGCGGGCGTCGGATCAAAACACACGTCAGCGTGCGGACGAATTTAACAAAATTTGTGTAATTGTTAACGCCCATCGTCTGAACATAGCCTGGCTATTACGCTACCGCCGCTTTAAATATGACACTCATACAATAACGAAACACAAAGTACACTCACTCAGAGCAATATTTAAATTAATAATAATAATTTATGTTAAACCAGTCGCACGTGTTACATTTTACTGTGCCAGCCACATTAAGCACAGCCTGTGCCGATGCGCTTAAATAATATGATTGTAATAGTAGCTTAAGCTTTAAGTGTTTTATCAATTAAAAAAATATGGGGTTATTACTTGGATTGAGTGTATTATATGATGGTGTGTTTTAGATAAGTTTTTTAAGCGGAATGTGTAACTAATGGTTAAACTTTCATCCCCACCACCTGGATAATTGGCAATCCACCACTGTGCGGTTCTCCAGAAATATTTTGCCTCCCACAACCTATCTCTGGAACAAATTGTCGCCTGCGGTATTTCCGGACCGATACGACTTTCAAACCTTCAAGAAAAGAGCGTACTCCCATCTCAAAGGCCGGCAACGCACTTGTGACTCTTGAGTTGCAGGTGTCCATGGGCGACGGTAGTCACTTACCATAAGGTGACCCGTCTGCTCGTTTGCCCCCTATAATATAAAAAAAAATTACAGAAACTCTAAGGAGTTTCTTTCTTTTCGTAATATTTTGACTGTTAATATAATTTTGAACTTTAATTTAAACCTTACGTATAGTATTGGGTTTGATATCGCATATTTTGACTTCTGTCTCATATAAACAGGGAAACACAGATGAGTGAATCCGCCTGTTACTACCTATTACAAAAGGAGTTTTTCTAGTAACGGAGATCTTCGAAACTCTTGAATAGAACATGCCATATGGCTCATACTATAATTTTATTGCCCATAAACTTTTTAAGTACATGAGCTCGCGAACGTAAATACATTACTAAATTCAAATAGGACTTTTAGTTTAAACGAACTCTTTATCCTTACTATAGATATCATCGGTTTCAATAGTCCCGACTATAAATAAGAAACTTTGTTGCTACGTAATCAAAGCGATTAATAGGTAACCTACACGACCGCGACGACGAATCATAGTCACGTAGCCTCGTAAAAGTCTCGTAGCGTGCAGCGTAGACTACGGCACAGCTATATTTAGTGCTACGAGAACGATTTTGCAAGGTAATGCTTTGGCATGTTTATTTATTCATAAAAATGCCTCAGCCACTATAAGGAGGAATTATTGAAGTTCTTATGGTTATTTATTGATCTAGAGTGATTTACGAATAATGAAAAAAGTGGTTTTGATCATTTTTATGCGACTGGCGAATATTTTAACTTTAGACTAGTTTATAAATTGATCTTTCTTTCTTTCAATTATTATTATTTGTAAGAAAGAAAGATCAATTTTTAACTTACAATAATAATTACATCATGTAATATCATATTATATTTGTACATATGTACATCATTTTAAATGAAGTGATTGATGGGAGATAGACAGGATGAAACATGATATCTATACAATATAATATGACGTAGTTTACGTCCGCAGCTTTACTAATTTGTATTCTAAATTGTATGTATTTATATGGGTTTAAGTAATATACGTGTTATTTGATACCCAAACGCAAGGTGCAATCAGCTGCAATCGTCCCATTATTTCCGTCATTTCTACCATTTGTTCCATTTATTTTTTAACGGGTTGCAATAAAAACGGGCTGCGTGGAAAATTGTCGGGTTAATTCAAAGAATGCTATTTTCATTCTCTACAAACCTTCACCTTTGTAGACTTTAACGACGAAGGTTTCCACTTACTTTGTTTTTTTAAACAGTACGTTTCTTGAAGTATTTTAAAATACAAAATCTATGCGAACAGGCTGTTTACAAGTTACCTTTGCCTGCCATGAAAGTAGTAGTAGCAGAAACTAAGGATAATGGATAGAAATAGCGGTACTTTGTAGCAGTAGCCCTATCCCACATCGTTTTTTATCAATCGAAATAAGGAAAATTCAAATATATGGATATTTATTAATGTAAATATGTGAATGTTACACACACACATATACATATTAAATATAATAGTAATAATAATAACTCCACACATTTCACACACGACCGTCTGATCCCAAACTAGGCAGAACCTGTACTATGGTAACCAGACTGCTGATAAACATACTTATATATTTCTAAATACACACATATTATAGATAAATTACACCCAGACACAGAACAAATTATCGTGTTCATCACACAATTATTTGTCCTGGGTGGGAATCGAACCCACGACCTCTGGCTTAGCAGTCAGGGTCACTAACCACTAAACCAACAGTCCATTAAATAGCTTCTAAAGCATGCAGGCTTTAGAAGTATGCTATGATTCTTTGAACTAGTCAAATTATCTCCTATATCAGCACTTTTTACACCAAAACTACCCATGCTTTCATCTATTTACTGTCGTATTGCCCATCCAAAGGTTGCCTGTAAGAGATTACTTTTAGCGATAAGGCCGCCCTTTGTATATATATTTACTAGATGTACCTATTCCATATAAAAAAATATTTTGGTATATAATAAAGTTTATTCTATTCTATATGCTTGGTTATATGTAGTACACCGTCAGCTACCACGTACTCCTGACAGTAAATCCATTCAAAGGTTGTCTAGTAGAGATTTCGCTTTTAGCGATAAGACCGTCTATATTTAATAACTATACGGTGTACAATGAAGACTACTAGAGATCACTTTGTGGTCGAAATTCCACCATACTTCATATATTCATTGTTAGATTTTTCGCACCATGACTGGTCAACTATAGGTAAACTGGACGCCTGTAGCTTGATGTGTATATATAGCTATTTATGTTACTAATATAATCTATAGATTATATTTTATTCGTAAAGCAGGTTCAGGTTATGGTGAAACAACACTACTAATCGAGTATTTTATTTCCAGCCAGCGATTCGATTTCAATCCGCGGTTACAAACATCATAAGAAACCCTGATTACCTTAGAGTTCTCCATAGTTGTCATAAAGGTTGGTTAATTCTATGAAAACACTAAGCCAGGCTGGTGTACTATGTTCGAACTCCTGAGAGAAGGAGAAGTGGATCAGTCTATAGAAACAGGGTTGATATCGAAGTGGGTCGCCAAATTGGCGGTTTGGCCAAAAACTGTAAACGGGTTTCGACTAACAGACCTCTGCTCTTGCGAGTATTTATATCAGGCAAGCCGTGTGCTTATTTACGTAGTTATAACAAATTGTATAGAAAATAATACTGAATTCTAATACTGTGATATACGTACGTACTTCGCTTTACTCGCCTACCTAAAAATACTTTTGAAATTGATCTTCATCAACATAATTTTATATCTGCTCTACTTATATTGGTTCGTATATATACCTCTGGAAAGTGGAAGCCTCGGATCACATAAGAGGTAAGCGAGGTGTGGCGTGACATAGATATGAGTGAGCTGGGACCGACTCATAGATAAAAAGCAATCTCACCAATAGAGGTGTACCGTGTCTTATCGGCATCGTAACCTGGGATTCAACTTGAGTTTGGGGTAAACGACGACACTCGAATATAAACACACAATTTTAGAGATTTAATATCATGATGCATGGTTTGTTATTTGGGTTTAGAACTACAAGTGTCTTATGTTCATATCAGTATTATACGTCCTATATTTAAATATATATTGTCGCTATAAACGCAATCAGTTCACTGTAAAAAGAAATATAAAGTAACCAAATTCGTTCACATAGCAAATAAGTATATATGAAGTAATTCCATAGCAACAATGTTCCCGAGTTTCTGATACACACTCAATTGTTTCCTCGATAAAAAGATATATTGGTGCCGATTTTATAGTTAGACTCACTAAACTAAAACCTAACTTAATTTCTTCATATGAAATCAACCTTGTCTTTTTTGCAACAAGGTCTATTTGTTACTGGCATCTATTTCTCAGCGCCACTAAATTTCACTAAAACCTGTCAACGTTTACTCAACTTTATTTCCACGCAGCGAGAGTCCCCATTTATTCAAATGCCGTATAAAAACTTGTTCAAAACGAACTAAGATGACGTTATTTTAATCGTAGGTGTCGATTAAAATCGAAGACGCTTACTAAAAACACAGAGCAAAAGAGATGGCATTCAACGGATAGCGGCTCTCGCTCCGTGGTATTAAAGTTTATTTAAGCGTGTCAGACTTTAGTCGACAAATAAATTGCTTATTTTGATAGCGACGTATGTTACCTACTTGTTTATATTTGAAATAATACCTTGTTTCGAAGGGTACAAGGTTTACATCTTGTATGAAGAAAATTTATTCAATTATAGTTAAGAGAAATTCAACAGAATTGACACCATTGTCATTTTTTGTTCTTCCTTATATCTTTACAAAAATATAAAACAGACTTCTAAATCATGGTAAATTCACATAAGCTGTATTCTTCATCCAATCCAACCTTAGAGGTATTTTTTTTTCTTCAAATTAATATAAGACCCATCTTGAATATAACCAATTAACTAAATTCATCAAAAAAAAGAATTACTGAAATTGGTTCACAAGTGGTAAAGATATTGCGTAAAATATTTAAAAAAATTCAGTCGAATAAGCAAGCTCTTCCTTTTTTCCTTCTTTTGAAGTCTTTTATAAATGTACAAATTAAAAAGCGAGGGTTACTTCAGGCAACTTTGAACACGGAGAGATAGATATATATATATATTTCATTGTTCACAACACAATTACTTCAATGACGTACACATAAGTTATATAACTCACTTATCGCATGCAAAGAGAAACATGGAATATACATATAAATAGAAGCTACTGCAGTTTATTATACAGCGTGTAACATTAACATTTAGCATTAATATCTAATAACTTTCAACCAGCAAATCTTATTTATGTATATATAAATATATTTCATGTATCATGATGTACCAAGTATCTTGGAGACTCTTTTAACGATTTGGGTCAAATTTCGTAGGTATTTAGATCATGTTTTGCTTTTTAAGTAACCATATTCCTCCCTCCCTCCGCTTGGAGATTGCTACTAACAAATTGAAAAACACAACAGTACACTAGCAGTTGCATCAGCAGCACTCGAGACGAAAAGCTCAAAAACAAGAACATATTTTTATTATTAACGTCGACTATATAACTATTTTTGTGTTTAGGTTCTTCCAGGATCATCAATAACTTTTGGTTAGATAGATATATGATAACATTTCCAGCCTCAATAGTATAGGACTATCTCAGAAGAATGTTTACAAAAACATGTCCAGTGACTTTGGTTAGTGAATATACTTCTAAATATTTACCACTTCTCTACGTACACATAAGTGTAATAGGATAGGCCAATCGATCTTGGTCCGTAACTGCCTTTGAAACTGTAATCACGTAGGTTGGCTGGGTTTGTGGATACACCGTAACCCCTTTCAATGTAGACACAGTTCAAACATCAACCTGTCTAATCTTTAATTGATCCTGAATACATATGTAGTTTCAAATCTCTGGTGTCAACATTTCTGTTTAACAACAGGCTTGCTGTATGTTTGTTTGAATTCTTAGTAATATAAAAAATATGAAGTAGGTACTTTTTGTTCGAGGGGTCTGTGATGCACCGACCAGTATAGTTGTAGGGCAATTAAAGCAGTCGGTGAGGGTTATCATAAAAAGCTTTAGCTCTTTTTCTCAATTTTATTTATTATACATCATCAATATCAGCCTATCGCCGTCCACTGCTAGACGAAGGCCTCCTTTGATACATACATTTAAGAGGAGCCATCTGAAAACCAGCTGAGATGGTAACCTATTCAGTCCCGCACAAATGTACAAAAAACCTTTTAGATTTAATTTCTTTTTTTTTGTAATTTATGTATTTTGCGGGTTATGAGTATGAGTGAAGAATGTATTTTTTTTTTTACTTCCTTTTTTTGTCTACATAATGGAACTTTATCTTACAAGATGTCTTAAAGTAGATCATTTTAAAAGTATTCAACAACTTTTTCCTGATAATATAACTTTATTTCTTAATATTGCGCATGTTGTAGATCAATAAGGTGCAAGTGTCCATGGGCGAAGGTAATCACTTACTATTAGGTAACCCGTCTGCTCGTTTGCCACCTATACCAAAAGAAAACTTTATAGTTACGTTTCGTTCCGTAACGGACTGGCAATTTTGCCCGAGGTGAAGGTATCTAGTAACAAATGAGTAATTCTTACGGAGCTTTAGCCGGATTAAAAACAAAGCCATGCATCGTATTTTCGCGAATGTTTGGTTACTGTAAAGCGCTGCCGAAATTCTTGGACCGGCGTAATGTGGCGTTGTGGCTGTTCGTCATGCGGAACATCGCCTTGTCCCGGCAGAAATCACTTCGGAGTTTGTATTTCTGTTTAAGCTCATTAGGAGGATCAAACTATGTATATAGTTATATACTTATCTTCGGGTATGAACGGTAAATCATAGGGAGTTAGATGACATAATCAATAGTACTGAAATATTATGTCTATAATTTTTACATCAACCTTGCTCAGTGCGATATGTACATACTTTAATTTATATATCTACTAAACGTATTTGTGCTTATTTTGCAATTCTTATGGTAAAATGTATATATCTTTAAGCTTTATAAAACTGAAAATAAAAATGGTCCAAGTCATCAAAATGTTGAATTTAAATCAATGGATTCACCACAAGAAAAAATACATGTTTAGATTATGATGAAACAACTATTAGCAAAATATAAGTTTGTAATTACAAAAACAATTTTTTTAAGCGATATAACAGCATATTAACGACTTTCAGATTTTTACTTTCACTTGTGCTATGAGACCTTACTTCTTACCAAATTTCATGAATCTAGGTCAATGTGAAGAACCCTAAAGGTTTTCATTTACCTGCGAAATGTTCAAATTTGGTCAAATCTAAGGCTTAAGTGGTCATATCTTTTGATTGCGTTGACGTAGAAGCTTGAAGGGAACGCAGACGTATGTCTTTGGTATTAAGTTGAAAAACTTGATGCGTCCACGGGTTCCTGACAAAAAGGGTCTTGACAAACAGACAGACGGACAGCTAAGTGATCCTATAAGGGTTCCTTTTTTTTCTTCTGCGGAACGGAACCTTAAAAATCAAAAATAATAGTAAATTTTCGATATAAAAGACTACAATAATTATTTTATAATAAATTATTTGAAGACGAAAAACATCTTACAAAAACCCTTTCGTCAAACAGGTCAAACTTTAAAATCCTATAATTTGACAACTAAAGCTCAAATAAAAAAAATGCGTACACATTCATATCCCTAGAATTATAAATCATAATATGTACGAATAATAACGTAATAAAATGAACGAATTTTATAACCTAATTTTTTCGCTGTCCGCTTCACGTGGAATGCCCTATTTACAAGATAGGGAACGAAATGTCCAATCAAAATAATTTAATCTTGCGATACACGGATCTTATATAAAATTGTTTAGTACATAAATGTTTTGAGTACAAATGTAGCTATATACATTTCTAACTGTCTCTTCGTATATACAAGCGTGATGAGATAAGTGTATATCAAGATAGCGGTAGCCACAAATTGAGGAATGGAAATGTTTTTTTTTTTAATGGGCAACGTTCTACCCATTTAACGGTGAGCTGTTGTGAAGGATTTTATAAAATATGGCTCACAATACTTAACGCTGTAGGAGAACAGTACAAAGAAAGTACTTTGTGAGTGCCAATCGCGTTTGCATTTTAAAGTAAGAGTACCTTTATAGAACGCCTGAAGTATCACACTGGTGTTATAATCTTTGTATTCCTTTTGTAATGGTGATGTACTGGCAGTGCACTCACATTACTACTATTCCGTACAAAGTGACGACTTGATGTAGTTGTCTGATTTTTCTATGGAATTCGACTAAAAATCATAACAATTTTTATAACATCAGGCCTGTTGCCTATAGAGATAAGCGACCAACCTCAGCAAAAAAAAATCATTTTGATGAATTCAAACTCTGCTGCTCTTGGGAAGCGGATGCGTAAAACGACCTGGGGCTTATTTTTAGTTTTGTTGACTTGTACTAAAACCTAGTTGCTTTTAAATCTGTCCTTACAAAGCAATTTCCTCTGTAACCTTTACTAATATCGCGGGTTATCTTGGCGGCACTTGGGTTATCTTTAAAAAGATATCTAATGAGCAGATAATAGTTTTTTGTGTGTGCGTTAGGTTGGTTGGTTTATGTGATTTATGGAATATCGACCCTGTTTATAATGCCTGCCAAGATGCATTATATACTTAAATAACTGGCTATATAAAAAAATACTTTTGCTTAACAGTTTTGGTCCCATTCCTGATTTATTTGTTATTTTTTGCTACTACAATCTAAACCGCAATCGATGTTGAACAATTGATTTAGGAGACTTCAAAAACTTCGCCTAAAATATCAACCGCGATACACCAAGATGCAATCTTGATGTATCGCGGTGGTAGGGGTATTTAAAGTTTCCTCTTTGACTTCATCGACGCGGCGATGCGATAACGCAATACGTTATTTCTAAGCAGCACGGATTAAACAAACATCAATATGAAACGGTACAACATCATTATAAATAGATAAAAAAGCTTTAGCTATGTATACCATTATTAAATATGACATCTTTCCTAAATACATTTTGTACCTCAAAGTACAATGGACGACCATTCGGAAAGGAATTTGGAAAGGCCATTAAAACTATAAACTAACTATTTAGCTTCATAATATTAGGTTCTACGCAATAAATAACCAAATTAAGATTAAAAGTAATTCTCAAACCATTGTAGGTAAACACAACGTAGTTTCATGAGACTACACTTCAATATTATCTGATATTAACCCATCGACACTAATGCCATAATAACACTAGTTGATCCTTTATCTATGTCATAGTAGCTAGGCGTAAGCTAAGAAGCAATACGCGGATAATCCCCTTACTTATGGAAAAAAGTCATAAGTCGGCTTAATGAATCGATTTGCCCGGTAATATAATATTACAGGAAAGTTTTTCATAATATTGTATGACACTCTTCTTTTTACACAGTTTGTAAATCTTCTTTATAGTTTCAAGGAAACTTGTAGATAAATCTGAGAGAAATATGCGGTACTTAAGCACTTTCCCGCAACCGATGTGTGCGCTTTGTATCAGTTTATCTCTTTCCTTGTTACTGTTATAGAAGTAGGATAAATAGAAACAAAATACGATTATAAATGTGGAGTGTCTTTTAAAGATAAAGTGTGATTGGTCTCTTATAATGGAAGGTGTAACGGAATAATTGACCATTTTGCCAATAAATACCTATTGTATTTCCCACCCTTACCAATATTTGTGTAAATATTAAATAGTTATTTTAAGTTTGGGCGTAGTCTATTTCACTATTATGATATTAGGTTGAGAAGGGTAACAAAGAATATTTTTTGTTGTACGGTGATTGGTAAAGTAGGTACTTCCTCAAAGCCGAATATCGCAGCTAAATTAATCTTGCTTATTAGAGTGTCTTGCACTTTTTATTTCATTTAAATAACGGATATAATATTAAACTTATAATTTAACTACGTTATTTCATATATGTAACAGTTTTGAAACACAAAACAGAAACGTTTGTTCAATCAACCGATTCAATCCCGAGATTATCTACTAAAATCATCAAATTGGGGCTTTAAAGTAATAGAGACAAATTGGCACAATCCTAATCAACGAAATAACAATTTTACCTACGACATAAGGACTGTCTGTTCCAAAACTATTGATCTAGAGAGCCAGCCAACGACACGGATCAGCTGACGTCTGTAGAACTACTACAAACGCGTAGCTAAGTATCGTTACATAATCCATTGCGCTATTAATAAAACTATGGACAAAACGAGCCGTTAAAAAAGTCAATGGGAACGTAATTGTTATGTAGTTTCCATAAGTTTATTTTAGTCGACGTTTCATTAATGAAGGATGATTTGCATAGAACCGACGGTGAGGTATATGAGGGTGGGTTGAGGTCACGGCGCGGTACCTTTCAGTTGGGTGCGTCGGTGCTGGCGCAAGATAATGAGCTCCATTGTGGCGAGCTGCTCGTCCGATGAGGACAGCTACACTCTGGAAATAGGAGACAAAGAAAATTTACTAAATAGACTTATAGAAAATCGAGAATAGAAGAGTAGAAAATAAATATATGGTAAAGATT
This sequence comes from Euplagia quadripunctaria, assembly GCA_963859945.1. Taxonomy (NCBI): domain Eukaryota; kingdom Metazoa; phylum Arthropoda; class Insecta; order Lepidoptera; family Erebidae; genus Euplagia; species Euplagia quadripunctaria. The sequence continues at coordinate 14,116,965 of OY982560.1, read as the reverse complement.
GATAAAGTTTTTAAAATAGGAGGATTGCGTACTACTTTTATATTATTTCGTGTAATCCTTTTCTGTTTCATTTTAATGGTGTCTAGTGTAGAAGTTATATATATTTTATTAACCGTGACTTGTCTCTGTGTCCGTTATCTCCATATTCTTCTTGTTTTCATGTATACACTACATATGTGGCTTAACTAAGGGTCCCAAAGCAACGATTACTTATTTAATTACCTTCAAAGAATAATAACTTTAATATTTAAATTGTTTTAAAAAGGAAATGGAACGCAGTTGTTTTAAAATTCATAGCTGATAATTAAAAAAGTGCGTGTTACATTTTGATGGCATGAGAAATAAAGAAAGTACAATACGTTTTTATAATTATTTTTAACTTTTTAATTCTTTTTATTAACAAGTAATAAATGCCTGTTTTAAAAAAAAATATTTTCTTTACTTTTTTATTTTTAAGTTTCTAGTATTTATGATTCGGGATTTACTAAGAACCAAACGAGTCCAAACTCGATGGGGTTGCGTCGTTTCATTACAAAGTTCCTATGGCCACCTTCCAGCTCCATCATCAGATCAGCTCCATATCATCATAATATTGCATTGTCACGCGATATACATATACGTGCAAAATTTCAGCCCAATCGGAAACCGGGAAGTGTGTCAAATTTAACTTGGAAGATTTGATTACAGACAGACAACGAGGCAACGGGACAAGTGAAACTAAATAAAAGCTTGTAATAAAAGCGTAGCTTTACTAAAAACCTATTAAGTGATGACACTTATCAAAATTTGCGGAAAAAAATAATTTTTAATTGTCTTACTATGCTTCTTTCAATATTTTAGTTTGTACATATAAACATGAACGTATGCCCCGCAGTAAACTTGAAAACCACGCGATAACTACGTTGTTATATATATTATTACGGTAACAGCACCCCGTAGTCAAGTTACATCATTATTTATATCTTGGTACAAGTTGCTGTCAAAACAAAAGAAGCTCTACCATGTAGGTAGGACATAACAGCTTATGCGAACTAATGATAGACAAATGTTTCTGAATATAGATAGAAAAAAAACAATACCCAACAGGGTATTGTTTTTTTTTTTGTGCTAATTTGAAGTAAATTTTGTAGATTCTGGAGCCGCTATTATCTAAATGTTTTCTATATCTGAGCCTTTTATGTGTAGTGGAAACCAGTATAAAAAGGAATTTTAAAAGGAAGGTATTAGAGTTTCGCGTGTCAAGTGGAGCTAATAGTAAAAACCATTTTTTTTTTCATAAAATAAAACCAACATGACAGTAAATAGGTCAGGGGCCTTCCATATCAGTAGAGTATCACGTGGTTTGAAGGAATTATATGAATTAAAATTCAGTGCGTATAAAAGTTGTAAACACTTTTTACTTTATTTCGTAATAAATTTAAGCTAATCTTGAATTGATAGCCTTGGTGATATATTTATTTTATGAATTGTGGTAAGAGATAACGTACATAAACGGGGCTACAAAACCTATAGAAACCCAAAGCGAGAGAGAGATAGACAGGAACAGAGTTAGTTACGTACACAACGTCAGATACCACTAACACAAATCTGATACCACTGGTATTGCAAGTATAAGTAACAGTAGTCGGTAATGTTACCATCGGGTGCGATGTATGCTTGTTCTGCAACTTAATTCTATAAATAAAAGATAGGGTTACCTTAAATTAACAGAAAATAACATGTCACTTCTGACATGTTGGTAGAAGGGAAACATATTATAATAAACATGACGTATAAGAAAGTGGCCATTCCCCATTTCGCCTGCCTTTACGGTCACTACTTAACTTCTAATAGTCTATAATCTTCCATAATAAATATTCTATTCATTACAAAAATGATTATTTAAATCTGTCTGATGTGTTCTGAAATTAACGCGTTTAAACAAACAAAAGCTCAAACAGAAATGCTCTTTAGCTTTATTATATTATAGATAATGACTAAGCAAAAATAACGTTTTCATTAAACAAATATAATTTTATCGAACCTCTCTTATCAAGCACTTAGTTATCAACACAAATATAGTCATAATGATACTATGACAATATTTGTATTACTTTCGGCGCAGAAACCTCCACCATTTGAAAATAAATACCTAAAGTTAGAAATTATTTCATATCGAAAAAGTAGCTTCTTGTTATTTGAGACGCCTATTTAAAAGGAATTTATTACATAACCAAACAATCAAGAGAACTGATACTTTTTCACGTAAACGTAATGTCATAGCAAAAAAGAGATGATAAAAGCACAAAGTGGTCTGGGACTAAGTTAATGAATAATTTGATAGCCATACTCCCTGGAGACTCGACTAACTCGAACAATTCGACTGACTAGTACAGTATGCTTCTCTCATATTTTATTCTGCTCGTGAAACATAGTGCAACAGACACACACAAAAAAGTGTGTAAACTCTCGTGAAGATGTTTGTTGTGGTACAATAAGCAAATTGTTTTGTCCAAAAAGCCCAACCTTGTCTCCTCTAAAAATATGTCATCGATGTAATTGGTTTATGAACAGTTTGTTACTTCAGAATGAATAATTGTATTATCATACCAAAGGTTCGCTCTTTTAAATCCATAAATACGCAACATCGTGCACGATACATACTCGTATATTGCCTGCTAACGCTGTCAACGGCTCAGTAAAACTACGGGGTGACGACCCCGTAGTTTACGTATACGTGACCCTACCTTAATTCCCATGGTGCTCTCACGTCCCTAAGTTAGACAGATAAGTATTTGTTTGGCTTCGCTCTTCTAAACTCTGGGGGCATTTGGTAGCTCCAAGTCTTAAGGCTTTTTCTTCCAAAAATGGTCTGGGTACAGAGAATATTTTAAAAATCAACCCTTTCTATTCACTATGAATTATGTTACTTTGTAATTTTTTAGTTATGTTAAATATTTTATATCCTTAACCTGCCACGCTTAAGTGTTGCGATAGGTTTTTGAGATAAAGAAATACACGGTTATGTACTTTATATTAATTTTACTATGGACACATTTCAACATTTAATCCAGTTGTGAAAAATAAACAAAATATTTGTTTACAAGACGCGTAGAAGCCACTCTAACCTACGTTAAACAATAAACTTTAGTCGTAGAGGTACAACATATGTACACTAATTTTCAACTAATATAATAGGTTGTTTGTAAAAACAACGACTACTGTTTAATTAATTGCACACTGCAAATCCTCTTGCCATACATAAACTCTCTTTCAATCCAATGGTTGCCTGGAAGCGATCGGAAATCGCGATAAGATCTCTAGTTTGTAACAATAATATATATCCTACTTTAAGGTTTTGTACAATAACGAGTTTATATATCTATGTGTCTAGTAATTGCAATACTGTTTTTTAGTAAAAGACATATAAAAGTATACAATAAAAAGGTATTTATATCCTAAACAGAATCATAAATAATAACCGATGTTCCTAAAAACCCTTATAAAATGTATAATTATCAGATAAACTAATGTTCAGGATTTAAAATAAATTAGTAAAATGTAATCTAATAATTTTGCATATGTAAAATAATTAGAGTTGATAGAAGTCTGTAGGTATGTATACTAGATAGCGAAACTATACACACCCCCAGCCTTCATTAAAACATTTGTACACAAGTCACAGGTTTAGTTTTGCAATTAGAGGGTCAGGGGTCTTCCGGGCAGACCGGGCGGTCACACGCAACCTGCTCGCATAAACAATATACCCTTAATATACCTACGGTTTACGACAGGCCACCGTCGTAACTTTTACAACAGAACCATGACTCCAATAAAACTCATTTGACACTTTCTTTTCAATTTTATGTCACTACAAATTTACAACGTGTAACAGAACGGTGCAATAAAATTTACATGGAAAACTTGTAACGTATCATTATGGAAAAAATATATGGATTTATTGTAAATAAGAGTCACCCAATGCTGCAATGGCCATTGAAGGTCGATTTCCCACTCCATTCATTTGATTTTTTAGTTTTGATGTTATTGGGATTTTATCCTTATTGGTAATTTAGCGCTCTGAGAACTCTATTTATAGTATGCATAAATTTGGTTCGCTGCTATGTTCAGTTAAAACAATTTAAAATAGTAGGTGGGCCTGCTCGACCGGAGTGATCACGGCCTCACAGGAAACCGGCAGTGAAGCGATTGCATTGCTTTTCGCCGAGTGAGTGAGGTTACCGGAGGCTCTAACCCTTCCCTCTCCCTCTCTCCCCTCCTGGCCCCCTATTTCCACCTTTCCCTACTCCCACTTTAAAGGCCGGCAACGCACTTGTGACTCTTAAGCTTCAGGTGCTCATGGGCGGCGGTAGTCATTTACCATCAGGTGACCCACCTGCTCGTTTGCCCCCTATACCATAAAAAAAGATTATGTTGCCAAGCGATGGCCAAGTCATTCTATTTATTTAAGAAATAAAGATGTCTTATATTAATATGGTCACTATAACATGTTCTTAGTTAACTAATTAGGTACCAATAATTAGATCTCGCCGAGACTTGCATTTTTTATACGTCTATGTTTTTGATGGGATATTGGTGTATTATATCAGCTGCAAGCGTGTAAATAAATAACATACGTACGCAGAAAAATGACTACGAATACATCGTTTACAAGACATTTCGATCGACGTGGCGTGACGACCCGAAAATTTGCGAAAAGAAGTTAAATATATTTCTGCGGTTATTTTATTATTTGCAGCTTTGGTGTCGCGTTTTGCGTGTCCTTGCATGTGCCGTAACGTTACCCGCTCCCACCGAGTAGCTTGAAAAAATACGCATGGGTTTAATCGTCAAATACAACAACGTCTGTTCCTGAATACAGGCCGCCAGGATTTTGCACTTTATTGCGTAGCCGCTAGAGCCGCCATTTATTTATCTTTAAAGAGTGAGTCATGGTACTAAGTATATATTTAGTCTTTGTTGCTGTATTTACAAGTAGTTTTTTTCTTCTTGGCAAGCTTGGTAATGTCCACGTACTCAAGAATAGAAAACATTTTATTTGATTTGTCCGTAGCAGCTCTTTAGAGCGCAAAAATCTATAATGTAAGTGACCTAAGGTTGCTTGTTCAAGGAAAAAACACTTTTAGTCTGTAATATTAGAACAGTGTAGTTTTCAGGTTGATTCAGCATAAAAAGTATTTTTTTGCGATGCCATTCGAGTGCCAGGCACCTTGATAGTGATTCTTATGACGTGTTTCAACGTGCCTGACTAGTTGCATACACAATCGTCTAACATTAGATCATTCAATATTACAGATTTCATTCGTGAAGCCCTGTTTGTTAACTGGTTTACGTAATGGCCTATTTACATTATATTAAATGCAAGAGATTGATTGCTTTGATAACTACAGATGATAGTCAGTACAGAACAAGCAATATTAGTACTAATTAACTTATGTGCACCATAACCAAACTCTTGTGGGTTGATTTTTTTATTAATAATCTAAGAGCTCCTAGATGGAAATTATTTACATATACATAATTGCTCACAGCACAGTGTCATTGGCCCTTCTGGAAAATAAGGCAATCTATTGAAAAAGTTCAATTTGCCCCTCTCCACGTGACATAATAATATTACTTCGGAGTTTGTACCTTCTCGCCGAAGTCCTGTGCGAATAAATATTCAAATGCAAAGTTGTAATGACAATTTCAATATTGAACAGTAGGAGAAACCAATGAAAATGGTATGGATGAACTGTCAACGAGCAGCGCGACGTGCACCTTGCATTTTAGTACCTAGCATGACTGTATTGCTTTATCAACTTTTATGATAAGTACTGTTACAAATTGTTTAATCGAGCACTATTTACTGACAAATTGTCGGTTTTATATAAGTGAATGAATTCGTCACGAAAAACCGAAACCCTGAAGTTAGCTAGTCAACATTTTAGTTTTTCAAAAAAAGTTACCAACTTCACGACGGTGATAAAAATGGTTTTTACATATTACTTTGAGTACGTTTGTAGAATTTGAGGTTAGTTGACGGTATGTATTATTTATTATGATATTTAAGTAAACTTTATTGAACTAGATAAAAGTATAACTTCTTACGTGCGTACATAAGTTCAAACACACTTTTTTTTTAGTATTTTCTTAATACGCTATTAGCTAGGTGTGTATGTACGTGGCTGGTAAGTTTTGCGAAACCTAAAAATGTTCTATAGAGCAAATTTATTAAATAAATCTCTACCACTATTTATGCACAGCTTTATGCATCTAAACCAATTTTCAAACGCACATCCTTCACAACCTGCTCGAACTAGGCTAGCGCATCTTCCGATGATAAAAATTGCATTCCTTTGAATGGCTTTTTTATTTCAGAGAATAAAAAGAAGTCACACGCTACCCAATCAGGGCCGTAACAAGGGTTTCCAAGAAGTCTGTCTTTTTGAACGATGAGTGCGAGGGCATGTTTTAGGCGTGAAGCACCAGCCCGCGGAGTGAACACATTTGGCCAGAGTGTGGGAGTGTGTCAATCGGCATTAATGTTACCATGATCCCGTAAAGATACTGACATCAGATTTTCTGTCATAGTGAAAAAACTAGCTATAAAAATCTTCCCAGTGGAACAGCCAAACTGTCGATTGGCGCTTAGTTTCGTGATTGTATTGATAAATCCATAATTCGTCACCTGTCGTAATATCGTAAACGCGCTAAGACAAGTCCACACCACAGTAAGCGGTCGTATAACCATTCCACGTGAGTCTGCTTCTGAGCGTCGGTGAGGTTGTGTAGTACCCAGCGCAAAACTATGCTCCTCACATGAAGGTGCTCGGGTAAAATCTTGTGAATGTTTTCTGAACCAACCTTCAATATGTGCTGAATCTCTTCATATATGATTTGCCTATTCTCTTAAATAAAAAATTTAATTGCTGACACGTTTTCTTCCGCAACAGCTTTCGAAGGGCGATCACAGAGCCAATTTTGCTTACTTTCGAGGAAAAATAGCCTTGCCACATTTGCCTTTTTTTTTTTTTTTTTTCTTTTTTTTTTTTTCGTGTGGGAACCCCCTCGGGTCATCACCTCACCTGAGCTAATGGTGAAGTGGTATGTCGGAATCGAACCGACTAAAACCACACGGTGCTCCGTCACAAGTGGGCCTATTGCAGGGGACCCGGGAATACCCTAAGAAGGAAGCCTCCGGGAACTCCTGCAGACCTTGGCCGCCTCTTGGTCAGCAGGCGGCCACACCATAGAGTACGGGGGCCTTGCCCCGTCCGGTTTAGAGAGGCGCACGCGGAACACGTCGCGCCACCTTCTCAGGCCTGCTTCTGCTAGGGTAACGGACAGCCCTACCCGTTACCCCCAGGCCAGCGCTCATGGAGGCCGGAGATCGTTCTGCACTCTCCGCCGCCTGGTGCGTCTTCTGCGGGACGGGAGAGTACTCGTCCTCTCCCGTACCCTTTCCGCCGCCTCTTTAGCCAACATCACCTCCTCGCAAAATGAGGCAGCGGAATTCCACGCACTCTCGCTTCGGACCATAGACAGTACCATGGTCTCCAGCGAAAGGCTTCCCCCACCGATAGCCGTCGCGAGGTCGAGGCGCTGCTGCACCCACGCTGAACACTCCACTAATGTGTGGAGTGCAGTGTCCTCACGACAGCCTCCGCTGTGGTGGCACGCAGACGTTGGCTCCCGTCCTATACGACACAGATACTTACCGAAGCAGCCGTGTCCGGTAAGTACCTGCGTCAGACGGTAGGAGAGGCTGCCATGTCGCCTCTCTAGCCAATCCTCCATGACGGGTCTTACCGCCACAATTGTGGCGTGCCCATGCCACATTTGCCTAAGAAAGGCCTTCGCCTATAAATGCAATTTGAAACCTATCAAAGGATGCTTCCGTTTTTAAGTCGCAATTGAAATCGTAAAATATTATCATGGAAAAACGTTCTCGAGACAGATACATTACTGCACTACTTACATGCTCGTAATAAAAAGTAAAATGAATACTGAGTTTTGAACTTTTGTAATTTTCTCCTAAATTATCTTATTTTTAAAACAAATTATAACCTGCTAGTGCCATACATAAAACTCTTTTTCGCAAAACTTTCTGAATGACTTGGTATTTCTATATGTATCTATGAAACGGAATCTTTTACTAACTTAACTTTTAGTTTTTTGATCTTTTAAACTACAATTTTATTATGAATTAGAAAATTTTTCAATCTTTCTTTGCTAGTTTCGAGTTGCTTTTTGAGAGGTGAGAGGGGGGGTTACTCTCCTCCAGGTTGTTGGAATCGAAAGAAAAGTTGGCCAGGTCCTATCGAGGTTTAATGAATTAAACGCCGCGTTGCGTGTAAAGCGTGTTCCACCTTCCCCGGGAGTAGGATCGGAAACACCAGTCTTAAAGGTTTTTGACAAAATATTTTCGTCATACTTAGCTCATTCATTAGCGTCATACCTAGCCAAGTAAAAAATAAGTTTCCCTAACATATAGCACAAAAATAGTAGTATAATATACAAACTTATATAATGTTATCATTTATGATACAAAATAATTTAATAAAATAATGTACCCAGACTATTAATTATTTGAGTAAAAACATATAATAAGAATAAGTATTTACCTATGCAGTAAGTAAATACATACATATTTACGATAACTTTGTAGTAGTCGCATTTTATTATGACGTAGTAGAATTAGAAAATCACACCGCAGGAAATTTTAAAAGTATTCATAGAGTATTATCATCCTCCGTGCCTTTTCCCAACTAAGTTGGGGTCGGCTTCTACGATACGGCCGGACTTACTACGTACTAGGCGATATCTAAGTACTGTAGTTAGACCAGGTTGTTGGACTTTTACGACTCCAACTACCCGAAAGGAATGCTACAGATGTTCGTATGGCAACCGGGACCGACGGCTTGACGTGCTCTCCGAGGCACGGAGGGGTCTCAGTGTGTTAAGAATGGTCACTAATCCTAAAACTGACCTGGCTAGTATTACTTAACCTTGTAATATGCTTACCTACTCTACTACTACTACTCTCTACTACTACTACAAAAATATTAATAGAGCATAAAAATACGTAACAGCTATGATACCGTTTTAATATTTCCTTTTCTTAAATAACTTTCTGTATTTATATAAAAAGAAATGAGAAAAAATTAACGAGCTGCCTTGACCGGAAGTGAGGTTTCGCCTTTTCCGCCACTCAGTCCACGCAACATGGCAGAGCTTCCGGTGCTGAATATCAACTCGCCCTAAATGTGCCTGTCCCCGAGAATTACAATTTGTTATACAGGAAATCTTATAAGTGTACGTCCACTGGTACAAGTTATAATAGTTCAGCTAAGTTACGAATATTTGGTAAGCATATATACGTGTATGTATATTTTGGAATCGTTATTAACGTTCACTAATTTCCTGAACTTGATTAAATAAATTATTTACTAACAGTTATTTCCTGAACCTGATTAAATTATTTAATCAGGTTCAGGAAATTTGTGTTGTAAAAGAAATTGAAACATTCGTTTCGTTACATACTTTTTCACGTTTTTATTATTTTTGGGTCATCAAGCCACAGTAATGTTTTTATTAATAGTAATACCGCCTTACTTTCGGCAGCATCGACTCCCAAATCGAATAGTATTTGATTCCAATTAGTGTCTATTCGTACTCTTGAATTTTAAACAAACGTGATAATATGTAAGTCTAAATATTAACTCAACATTAAAAACCCAAATATAGACTCCACTGAATTGAAACGTATATGCTGATACCCACAACTTCTACTATTGGTTTTATACCACTAAAATTACCATAACTAGCATACCAAAAGCAAGTATACTAAATCATTTTAGAAACGCACTTTGGGTTTAAGAAATTAAAAAAAAAATAGTTATAGATTTTTTTTAATCCAGCCCATCAACTTTTAAGGCACGCAAATTTTCAGCTAGCGAAACTACTTTTACATTTTTTAATTATCATCTTTTGAAAATGAGAAGGTAGGCATCAAAAGATTACCAACTACAAAGTTGCGGATAATAACCTTTAGAAAATAAACATAAATATAACATGTATACAATAAGAATAGTCACAATGATATCCGGTTTAGAGAAGTATGCTATAACTTTTGTTTTGTATCTTTCAATTTTGTGAAAGGCATCGGGTCAATCATGCAAATACAAATAAGCAACAGAAGTGATAAAATTACGATAACGCTCAATTTGTCAAAACAATCTAAAATTTTGGAACTCAGTATGCTTTAATACATAACTACCAACATACATTTTAATCAGATACGAGTACAAAATATAAACCAGACCTAAACAAGAAATGAAAAATATTCGACCTAATTATTAGCCAAACCCATCGTGCTAATGTCTTTTGAATGGAGGGTAAAATTATTGATTTCATTTTAAATATGCATTAGTATTTAAAAACATAGTTCTATCACGAATCAATCTGATATGTCAGAATATCAAAGCATTTTTACAATACACTAAATATGTAACTATAATTTTGAACATATGAGTAATATTATAAAAAAAATGTACATTTGTTGTTTATACTAAATAATTATTCTACAATGAAAGTATTGAAAATGAATGTTCCTAACTTCGTAGCTCTGTCAACATAGATAGCTATTGCTGTTATATGGCAAACTTAAATCTATACTAATATAATAGAACTGAAGAGTTTTTTGTTTGTTTAAAAGCGCTAATCTCTGAAACTATCAGTCAGTGTTTTCGATAGAGTATTCATTGGGGAAGGTTATAGGCTATGTAACATCAGGATACGACCCTTACGAGCAGAGCAATGACCATAAACACAAGGGAAACTGCGAGGTACGGCTAGTAAATCGTGCTAAAATTCAGCAAAACGACGTTCCAAACGTTTCGTTTTGCTGAATTTGTGTTGTAAAATATTTTATGTTTTAATATAATAATATTTATTTGTAATTTTAAAGTATTTCACACTGTCAAATTTTGCGACATAAGTTTACAATGGAGTCACAGAAAGTTCAGGTCTTGATTACCGTTGATTTTCATTTACTTCCGTTACTTGATAGCACTCTGCAACCCATCAGAAGGTCTTTTAGAGCTACTAAGCAACTCAAGTTAATGAAAATCAATATACGGTTTACTTGTGAGCGTTCACTCTAATCACTGAACTGGGAACACTTTCGGCATCATGACCAAAAGTAAGCATTTTAAAGAGGAGTAAATTACCGTACCTGGTAAGGAACTATATTGCATGGGCAGGCATTCATCTCCAATTGGAAGAATTAACCACGAGTTTCTGATTGTGAGGCATTCACACATTCGCCAACAATTTTGACAACTCTATTGAAAGATTATTAAATATTTACTTTCATCTTTACTGTTATCAGCTGGGAAATCCTTAGAATGAACTAGAAATCCAACTGATCATGAACACAATATGACAGTGGCCATATTAAATCGTCGCAGTCGTAGAAAAACGACGGATTTGATTTTTTGACGATTTTTGTTTTTGACATAAGCCTACTGAAAACATTATACTTTATCATAAAACAAAACATTCTTCAAAGCTCTTACACACAGCAATATTTTCAGATTTCATCAACAGAAACAGCCGTTTTCAAAATATTACGTTAAACATAATTTGAAAATTTTAAAGTGCTCTCCTGTAAAATTACTAAAAATCAAATCCGTCGTTTTTCTACGACGACTACGAAATAATTCCAGGGCTTATATTTTAATTATCAAATTATATTCAGTAAATAAATGTTACATAAATCTAACATAAAATTTAAACGAATGAATGTATTTCTATATTCTACCGATCATGTGAAATGTAAGTGAAATTCAATAGTCTAGACTATTTTTTAGAAAAAATATCTAGCATTGGGCTTGTAAAAATAGCAATAAAAAGTAACATGTGAATGACGGCATCACGGCAAAAATGTCGCTCGAAATAAAACGAAGTAGCTGCCTATTGCAGAGAACTTTGTATTCATCGTTACATTTTCTAATCCGGACGCCTGCAACTGCTGACAGCACTTTTTCATTCTGACGTTTGAAATGAACAATTTCACCCTTTGCTTTATTGTATTTTATTGCATCACAAAGCTACATCATAAAACTGTCGTCATTCAATATTTTTACGAGTCAAAGTAAGTTTTACTGGAACGTAAGAAACGGTGTAGGGAGACTTATCTATGCTTCTACACGCTTTTCGACCTTGGTGCTTATCGTATTTTTATATTGTGTATATTACCTTACAGACGAGATAGGTAGCTTACGACTTGTTTAATCCCGTTATGATTTTATTTATTATTGCAACTGCCTGTACCGTAATCAGTGCTTAGTGATTTTAAAGAAAAAAGTTACCTTATATTCCTATTATTTTGTAATAATTGAAAGAAATAAAATCCTGATGAATCTTATATTAATTATAATTCTTTTCATTATAGTGCCCAGTGGAAAATGTGGGTGTTTATACATCTATGCCTACCCATCAATACCGACGAACATTAACAGAGACTTATGAAAACCCATAGCATAGATCGCAATTTCGACATATCCGGGTCACACATTTGTCTCAGAGTGATCGCTTTCAGGAAATAGTCGTGTTTATATGAAATGAAACTTGCTGAAGTATACTTATTCTGTTAATAGTACGATGTTATTACTAAGGTAACTATTCTTCATCTTTTGTCAGTTGAGCTTTTAAACCAGAATTATAACTGCATCTATTTCGGCGCTGTTTTGTTTGAGATTGATTTAAAAGTCCAAAATACTATTTACAGTATTGAATAAATAATATGAATCAAAGTTTTGAATCTACTTATGTACAATTTGCTACGTTACTTAGTACTATGTTAAAATTATAATATTTCTTCACACAACATAGACGTAGAATACAATACAACAACGTAGATAGCAAACCATATACCTACATAGATAGAATAACGTATTTATCAAGTATATTTTACAAGCATCTTTTACGTTTAGTTATTGCTGTTTTACACCCTATTGCATCAACATGTTTCTACTACAATATCACTTTTGCAGTTATTTACAGTTTCATTAGTTATTGGAAATGTCTTGTTTTAAAAATATTTGAACAAAAGAGATATGAATTGATTTTTTTATTAATTTCGATCAAGTGACATGATCAAACGTTGAACATTAATACTTGATCTTAATTTGATTTTCGATTTTCGTTTGTTCGGAGTACGACTTTTAGATGAAGTTGGAACCGGATACCAAAAATAGAACCAGTTTCCTGAGAAAGGCGGTTCTATCAGATTAAGCTAGGAGTTTTAGTTCACAGGTCTAAATAGATGTCTAACAGATCTAAACGCACGGCAGCTTCAAAATTTCAGTCACGTTTCACATAACTATTATTTAAATGTAAGTACAATATACTTATATTTAGAGAGTTTAAACTATTTAGCGGCATGGGAGGTCCCTTATGAAGGGAGTTTATTACACCGCGATTTCCAATTTACTTCTAATTAAATAAGTTGCGAGCTACATCTCCCAAGTTTCCAGTTTAAGTATCCCCGCGAGTCGATGAGTGTCATGCTGGATGTTCTCGTTTGTTAAGGCTAATGTACACAAGTCACAAAAGTGTAATTTACCCTAATAAAAATACCACTATAAGCTATTTTGTTTTCTCTGATATAATTTCAGGAAATGATCTTTACACGATCTATTTTGACGATAGATTACAATGAAACATTTCTTTAGTTGTCTTTATTTAAATTCTACATTCAACTACATTATTTCAATTTAAATTTAAAATTGTTTCAATTTAACCAGCTAAACGTTAGAGATTAAATAAAAAATGTTTTTTGATTATATTCTTAATGTAAAAATGTCGTGACTGACAACATTATTAGTGCCTATGTCTACGTAAATTAATAAATAAAGGCAACTACAGAAAAACAAACATAGAGACTGGTTACTTACTCGTATGTTCAATGAATGGTATAAGCGAAAAAGGTTGATATGATTTGCTCTCTAAAAAGCTTTGGTAAAACTGGGCCATTGCGCCTCGTTTCTCACTCGAAGACATTGCAACGTTTTAAAGTTGTGTCAACAAGGTTACGTTTGAAGCTATTATCATTTATTAAATATCGATTATTACATATCTACTTAGGCGCGGTTTATCAAAAAAAAAAACAATTTCTAAAATGTGGTGCATCCTGATTTATAGAAAATCGAAAAAACTAAAACCCATTTAAATCGATAATTACAAGGAAAATTATAATAATATACTTTTTCACTGATCTTCTGCATTCTATTTATTTCTTCTTTTTTATACTATGTAGTAATTATTATAGAATAATACGATACTGAAAATTTACAAAAAGAATAAAAACCTCTTGACTTGAACTAACATAAATTAAAAAACAAACGAGTAAGTAATGCTTATATACATACGTCATTTGAATACGGGCAGTGTCCAAACATAAGCTCATGAATAAACATTTTGAGTGTGATCAGCTGGAATAAACCGTATTAGTGAACGTAAACTCCTATAGTACTAGGTAAAAGATAGTTTCATATTAGGTGTATTTCTGTCCACCTCGTTATTGGAATGATTTTTGATTTACTTGGTATTATAATTAGTACTAGTGTTCGCCCACTGGTCGACATTTGACCATACCATTATCTTTTATATTTAATCAGTGCGTCGATAGTGTATGTTTCTAGAGTGCAATTCCTGATCTAATGAAATCCAGTTAAATTATTTCATTGTTCAAATCTGACTTCAGACCCAACCAACTTTAGACCTATTTCGGTACTACCACCATTCAGTAAAATTTATGAAAAAGTAATTTATGATCAATTTCAGAGTTTCTTTCATATTAATAGGTTGTTACATAATAAGCAATTTGGGGCAATCTCCAAGGGATAACTCCACAGCTGATGCCGGTGTTGAGCTTGTAAAATATATATTTGGTGCCTGGGAGAACGCATACGGCCCCCTAAGCATGTTTAGCGATTTATCCAAGGCTTTTGATTGTTTTGCTCATGAAACTTTGATCAGAAAATTAAATCACTACAGCATCAAAACACGGTGTTGAATCTTATTACTTCTTATCTAAGTAATAGGTTTTAAAAAGTCGATATTAGTAGCAGGCTTTGTGGGAGTTTTAGTATTTAATGGGAGTTCCACAAGGTTCTATTATCGACACATGTTTGTTCTTGATTCATATTAACGACTTACCTCATCTCGTTAAGGAAAATCGCGAGATAGTATTGTTTGCAGATGATACTTCACTTTTATATAAACTAAAACGTATGACTATAACCTTTGACAACGCAAACCGCGCTATATCGAAAGTGGTTCACTGGTTTAACGTTAAGAGCTTACTTCTTAATGGAGAAACGACTAAATGTATGTGGTTCACTACTCGAAACGTGAAAACCCCTACAATGGTTTCTGTAACCATTGTAGGGGTTTTCACGTTTCGAGTAGAATTCATAATTCCTAATCCTAAGAATTTCGTGGTATCCACTAGTCTTAACTCGTGTTCTGTAGACGAGTTAAGACTAGTGGATACCACGAAATTTTTAGGATTAAGAATTATGAATTCCAAACTCCAGTGGGCCCATATATTGATAGATTTATCGAAAAAAATTGTAAACTGACAGATAATAAAAACTTTCGTGAGTGGTACTCATATTAGTTCAGATATACGGTTTTACTCACGTGTATATTTCGGGTATGCCCGACTAGTTTCGGACCCGACGGGGCCCTTTATCAAGGGGTGAGGCGTCCTGCCGCGCCGGTTGGAGGTGAGTCTGGCACCTAGTAGAAACTAGTCGGGCATCCCCGTAATATACACGTGAGTAAACCCGTATATCTTAACTAAAACTGACTGATATATAGACAGTCTGATTAATCTATTTTAGTTATTTTCTTAGTATAATGTTTTATGGTGTTCTACTGTGGGGAAATCTTCGTACTGCAAAAGAGGGCTATCCGAGCAATTTATAACAAGTAATCGTGATTCACTGAGGCAAATATTTAAAGAAATAAATATAACGGTTGCATGTCAGTATATCTATGAAAACTTGATTTATGTTAATAAAAGACCAGTTTAAAAAAAGTGATATATTTAATAACACACGTCATAAATATGAACTTGTTGTACCTGCTTCTAGGCTCCAAAAACAAGCCGTTTTGGGGTCAAGTTGTGCGACTTTATAATAAAATCTC
Source organism: Euplagia quadripunctaria (assembly GCA_963859945.1). Classification (NCBI taxonomy): domain Eukaryota; kingdom Metazoa; phylum Arthropoda; class Insecta; order Lepidoptera; family Erebidae; genus Euplagia; species Euplagia quadripunctaria. The sequence continues at coordinate 14,100,762 of OY982560.1, read as the reverse complement.
AAATAATGTACAAGCTTTAAGTCTGAACAAATTTGAATCCACAGCAACACGACAACTATGCCTGAAGGGCTATTATTTAGTAGTGGATTATATGAAAGATAAAAACTTGCTTGAGACTAAATTATTTTTAGATTCGCAGACTATTTCAAAAACTTAATAAGAATTTAATGTTAATATATTTTTCATCTTACTCTCATTTTATCTTGTTTAGTTTTCAGTATCCATACTTTCAATGCTTAATTTTATATTGTGATTTCTAAAACTACCTGGTGATTTAACAGATTGGCCGTGGGTTTGTTTGACTGATTTCTTCTCACAAGGCTCAACTACTTGGAAACAGGCGGTTATAGACACGGGCAGTTAGCGATTTTACCTATTTGCAACAAGGTATTATTTATTTTTATATATTATTTGTTTTACTTTCGGCAGTTATTTTTAGTCATTACATGAAAATAATAATAAAAATTGTTTTTTTATACGACACTACACTTACACTTTACAAAGTACTATTGTTTTTTTTTTCAATACATACGGTGTACGAATTCATTGTGATAAAACTTTTTTATAAGTTCAACTTTATCAAAATAAATTCATAAATACTTTTTCAAATAGTAAGCATGTTCATATAAATTCAACACTGTGTCGATATTCTAAAATTAAAATAATTATATTGTAATTTTCTGTTGGTATCGTATCGTTTGGTCGTATGGTTAGTATCACCCTTTTAGCCGTTAATACCTCGAAGTTAGTAATTACCTCTATAAAATAATTATCGTTCTTTAAATTCTAATATACTGTAATTATAACTAAAAAACACTTTTTAATTTACTCCAAATATAAATCGGGCTATGGGTTTGATTAATGGACATAACCAAGCCTTTTTGACTGCACTTCAAATTTCAATGAGAAACTATTTTGTCACGTAACATTTTGTGGTATTTTTAAAATCCCTTGAAACAAAAATATTCTCTACATCCTAGAGTCACAAAAGGTAGTTTTAATATGAATTAATATGAATAATACTACCTTAAGTTGATGACTGAAAGAGGTAGAATATTCTTTCTCCTGCGAGTATAAAATACAAAACGAATACCCTCATAATTTAAAGAAGGCTACTCATTATTCGTGGTGCAAAACTAATTTTCAAAGTGTCACTGCAAAGTCTGACATCAGATCGAAAACATGAAATAAAAACCGGCCAAGTGAGAGTTGAACTCGCGTGGAGAGGGTTCAAAGGGGAACAAACTTAACATTGTAGTTTAAGAGCCTGTTCTCTCATACATTCTAGCTGCAAATGTAAGTGTGTACGCACAATATTGAGAGTTTCACTTACGTAGTAACTATTTAGTAATCTGTAGTTTTTATAAGTGTTCCGGTACTAAATAAGTTAAGAACTTTTTTGTGGTAAGTTTTAGAATACAATACAATAAACTTTAATGTACACCATTAAAATATTGCCCATAGTGAGTATACAAATTGATATGTACAAAGAGCGGCCTTCCCGCTAAAATGCAATTTCTTCCAAGCCACCTAAGGATGGATAAAATGTAAATAATAATACATATTTGAGACTCCCACAACAAGCCCGGTTACTTGATATCTCACACGGTCCAGTTTGATTTTTATAGTGAAAACTTATTTAGTGGCGTTGGGCACTTTTTGAAATGGCCAAAAAATGCTAAACTCGCGTCAGGACACGTGAGCCTGATCGAAAATGTGTCCGAGTGTCATATATTTAATTATTTTTATAAATTAATTTTTATGACGAAATCGAAAATTCTTGAGACGGAGGCAAGTTTCTTATATTTACATGTACAGCGTCAGAGAGACATGGAGAGGGAGGAAGGGAGGGAGTGAGATAGAGATGGAGGGAGGGAGGGAGTGAGTGAGTGAGTGAGAGAGAGAGAGATATTGTTATTATTTTATTTTATGATTTCTTTGTTTAATTTAAGAAAAATTAACCTAATTATATATATACAGATGTGTGTGTATGTATATGCAAATACATTGTGAAGTTATGTTTTCACTTCTGTCGGCAGTCCCATGACTGTCTAACTTTTTTTTTTTATTTGCAAATCCTTCAAAAGTGACCTCCAAATTCATTTATTTTCGTTGCTCATCTGTCTTTGGGTTACAGGAATTAATATGTGTACCAAATTTGAACTTATTCGATCCAGTAGATTGGGAGAAAAATCCCATGTGACAGACGGACAGAGTGATCATATGAATGTACAAGGGTTCCATTTTTTCATTCGGACAAACGGAACCACTTTAGTAGCGAAACCGCCATTTGTCATATAACTGGAGACACATATAAGTTTTTAATGTTATGGCAGGCTGAATGAAATTTTTTGTTCAATAAAAACTTTCTGATAATCCACAAACAGAAGGACTTCTCACTCTTTGAATGTAGGTGATGGCGGTGCCACCCTCAAAATGCATATACTTTTATACCACGAAAATATAAAAAATTGAGAAAAATTAAATGGAACTCGTGTTAAAATACTATAAATTTACCATCAAGTCAAATTAGTTTATCCCATCAAACGTCAAAACGGTATAAATTTGTATGAAGTAACAACAAGTGACGTCATACCTAACTATCGACAAATCTTTTAATTTATATTCTTAGTTTTAAAAAGAAAATTAATTACTAATATGAAAATAACAATAATTCAAATTTTTTGTCTTATTTAACTCTATGTGTTATGTGGATTTATATGAACATTCACTTCCTCGGAAGTGATTGGTTACTCGGTGTATTTTCATATATCTGTTGTGCATTAAATGATCAATAGCGTCATTATTTTTTGTGCGTATTGGAAAATACTAAGTCCCCGACCAAAACTGGAGGTATTTTCTTTTGTTTTGAATATTTAGTGTGTGATTTCATTACAAGATGGATAAAAGGATGCACTGCTTAAGAACGAGAAGATTATCCCCACTACAGTTAAAATAATAACTTGACACGTCTCACACGGCGGTCTGATCCCAAACTAGACTGAGTCTGTACTGTGGTAACCGGACTGCTGATAAACATACTTATTTGTTACATACATATTATAGATAAATTAGACCCAGACAGAACAAATGATCGTGCTCATTACACGATTATTTGCACTGGGTGAAAATCGAACCCACGGCCTCTGGCTCAGCAGTCGGTATCAATAATCACTAAACCAACAGGCCAGTTACAGGTCAGTTGATTCGGTACATGGGTGGTTTAAGTGTTTTTATCGTTTTAGTGTTGGTTTGTTTCGCTTTTCATGTATCGTAGAACCCCAATAACATTATTAAAATTAAAAAAGAAAAAGGTGATACAAAATAGGATCTTAAAAAAGACTGAATATAGTTTGAACAGGTAATGCTGATCAATTCACAAAGAATTGAAGGAATTACTGAAATTCCAACTCACCTTGTATACTATTGAATTTAGTGAGTTTTTTGAGTGAAATTTTTGACGATACTGAAATACGAACAAATTTTGGATAAGTGTAGTTTTTTTTTGTGATACATTATTGCGATACCAAGACAATCGGAAGATTTATGTATTATTCACATCTACTTAGATACAATAAAGCAGGTTATTTGTATACAATTTCAAAAGGAAGACATAAATATAAAAGATTCAAGAAACTGAAGCACCATCTCAATTGCGAAGAAAACAAGGGAACAGTGAATGAGCCGGGTAGTTAATCAGCATAAAAACAAGAAGAGCTCGTAAACCCTTTTTGTAAGGGCCCGTGAAAGGTTAGTTAAAAAGTGTAAACGTCATCAGCGGAAAAGGCTCAAGCGCAAGTGAGGCATTCAACCGGCACGCTTCACAACGACAATTAGTAACACAGTAAGGGCGCGTTCCCACTGTGTCGTAACGATAGATAGTCATCCTATCTAAAGCATCGTGGCTTGTAAATTTAGATGGAGTTGTTCACATATATTACAGCTCGATTATCTGCCATCTACGTCTTTTTACTTGTAATAGTAGTCGCGACTACCTGTCGTAGTTATGATAAAAATGTTCCAGAACCTTCTTTACTTCGCTTCATCTTCATCCTTTATACACGGGAGCTAATAAGAGAACTTTTAAAAGTACTTATAGGCGACTGGGCGACTGCTGTGTAAACAACAGGATGACTTCCGTGAAACAGTAAATTGTCGCCACGATCCAGTGGGAATAGCCTAGACACGAGAGCCATTCAAGGGGTAGAAAAAGCGTTAAGACACAGTGGGAACGCGCTCTTACACAGCATTTTGCAGCGAGAGAGAAATTTAGGGTTAGAATGTTACTACCAACGGGTACGGCTTCTTGTAATTGGTTCTTTATTGTACGCGCTTTTTACAACTATGTTCTCTTTAGCACATTCCTTTAATTTTGATTTCAAAAGACCAATTGCACATCTTACACATCTCTTTTTCTAAATATCTAAGGTCGAAATCTATACGAGCTAATTAAGAATTCTTGTCATTAATTCAAACCATGTGATCGGCTGCTAATTTGGAAGGTGCATTTTTATTCGTGGGAGAGCCATGTTTCGGCACGTATGGGCCGGCTGGACCGGAGTGATAACCGGCCTCACAGATAACCGGCAGTGAAGGAATGCTTAATGTCTTAATAAAAACTGTTCCCGGATTCCTGCTATTTTAGGCGCAGTACGGCACACCGTGTCGTTTTAGTCGGCTCGATTCCGACACACCGCCCCACCGAAAACCCCGGTGGGGTGACGGCCCGAGGGGGTTTCAACACGCACAAAAAAAAAGGCCCTAACCCTTCCCTCTACCTGTCATCCCCCCTCTCACTTCCTCTCCCCCCTAAAAGGCTGGCAACGCACTTGTGACTCTTGAGTTGCAGATGCGTGTTCGTGATCGTGGCGGTAGGCATTACGATTACAATAAAATCATTTTTAGGTACTTACAGCTAAGTACATGTCAGAAAGAAGACCGGTAGTAGTGTCTATCACATTGTACAGTATTCGCTAAATACTTTAAAAGAAAATAATTAGCTTACCACGTAATGATGATGTGGGGGTTTGTAAAACTATCTAAATTTATTTTAATACTTAAGTATTTGTCTCAAAAGATGTACACTAACCCGGAGGGAGTGAAGGCTAACACATATGTTCTATTTCTATTAACCTTCTTCTGTATTGTACGCGGTTAAACTTTGAAGAGCATTGCTCTATTTATGGGCAACGCTGTATCTTTGTGCTTATACCAGAACTTCCACTTTCCATATATAACACTATTTTCTCGGAACACAACCTGATTTCTAGAATATTCAGTATAGAATTACGCTGTCTATAAAGGACCTGAATGACAAAAACAATTGTGATTATGTTTAAGTAAGCTGTTGCGGTTGATTTAGTGAATTGGCGGATTGTTCCGGTAGCTGCTAGCCTACGAGCTGCGTTTAGATTGATAGCCCATAACGTGGCGCCAATTTTTCATTGTCAGACCACCAAGTGATTGATTATAACACTACAAACGGCTACATGCTGCGCTTTATGCTAGTTTCCATATGCCACAACTACTGCTTTTGTCTGAAATTTTTTACATTCTATATTGACTTTAATATTTACCTTACTCTCGTTTTTATACTATTCAGGATTATATAGTAATGACTATATAATGAATTTATATCATTATATATAATGCCATGGCATTGGTCGGCTCTCCCGGCTAAAAGGACCTACATTGATGTTCTACATGTCATAGCTAGGAATTCTGAATACATTACCAGTTAAAAATAAAATAAAAATTATAGCACACCTGGCGGACTCGTATTTATATACTTTAAAAGCCCGATTGCTCAAAGATGGCTGGACCGACTTAGAAAATTCTTTTTTCTTTAAAAGGGTATATTTTCTAGCTGGTCCCATTGTCATCCGATCAGGATCTGATAATGGGATCCTGGAGAAATCAAGAGAACTCTTCAAATATTATAGGCAAACCTGTAGCGATTGGGTATTTTCATAGTAACTCGTGCATTTATTCTCGGAAACATAATTTGAAGTGAAACTGATGCTGAAAATCACAGATGGGAACCCGAGCTACTCAATAATAAGTATTTCACAGGTTGCGATTCGATTACTTTAATATGATTGCTAAGCAATTTATGCTCGTCACAATCCATTAATGAACTACCAGGAGCACTTATCAATAATAAACGTCCGTGCATCAGGAAAAGTAATATTTTGAAAAAGGTGATGAGCGGTTTACAAATAAACTACTTACTGACCCATACAAAAGCGATTTTTTTAAATTGAAAAATAAAAATACTTTACTGGAAAATTAAGGGATGACACAGTATAGTCTCCGGTACTACTGATCCGATTGTGATTTTTTTTTTGTTGGATAGCCCATTTATCGAGGAAGGCTATAGGTTATATAACATCACGCTACGACCAATAAAAGCGGAGCACCAATGAAAAATGTTGCAAAAACTTGGAAAATTTACAAACGCAGATGAAGTTGCGCGGGTCAGCTAGTAAATAATAGAAGAAAAGGTATACACACTCCCATATGGGTTATCCCCGAAGGGGCAGGATAAGGTGTATGAAACACCTACATTTTGCCAATTATAATTTGGTTCCATTTACGTCATAGGGGTAAGCCTATTGCCGCCAAACGGACACTTGAGGAATTAACGTGGGGGGCCATGCTTCGGCACGTATGGGCCGGCTCAATTCCGCTTGATACCACGGCCTCACAGAAAACCGGCAGAAGCATTGCATTTCGCCGCGTGAGTGAGGTTACCGGAGGCCCTAACCCTTCCCTCTCCCTTATTCCCGTCCTTCCTCTCTCCCCCCTCTCCCCTTTTCCTACACTCCCCCCCTCCCCCTCTTCTCCTACTCCCACCTTAAAGGGCGGCAACGCACTTGTGACTCTCGAGTTACAGGTGCCCTGGTACATTTACCATCAGGTGACCCGTCTGCTCGTTTGCCCCTATACCATAAAAAAAAATTAAAGATGAGAAAAATTGGGAGTAAATTGAAAGGGACAGGTAGAAAGGAAGGGAAGCCAATGGAAGGAAAGGGATATTGCTTTTATGTATTGGAGGTGTAAGCAGTCGCTCGAGCAGGTCCGGGTCCTGTAACTCTGATTGGCTATTGCTGGGCCGTCCGAGCCCTCTAACCTCAGTAACCTACAACGAAGTACCTGGACAGAAATCTGTTCAGCTCTTAACTTCGTTGTACCGAACCGCGCCGATTGTACATTAACGTACGCGTAACTTTTATATTAGTAAGCTATCAAGAAGTACATTCAACTAAACGAGAACATTATTATTTATTATACCTTAAAACACAACCCACTGCCTCCATATTATGCAATCACGATGTGGCTTTTGTATTCGCTTCATATGAAATTCTAATTCTTCTAAGTACAGTACATGTTTACTATTCATTGACAGTGACAAATAGACATTATATTAAATAGTATCACTTTCTAAAAGTAGTGGTTGTTATAATTTGTTAAGTGCTCATGATATGTGTGCTGGGAGTCTACATAATACAATGAATAAAACTTCGTCTTAGAGAGGGGGGGATAATTAACTGAATAAAATTACGCCATGAGTTTCTCACTGCTTCTTATATAAAATACAACTGGTACCCCGCTGTTTCAACATCATTTTATTTCTTTGGTTACTGCTCCTAGCAAAATTATAGCAGGAATATCATTCTATTATTTGAACGTCCGCGTAAGGAAATTATTCTACTTTCCAGTAGATTTATTTTAATGTACAGACTATCTAACTATCTATTATCTCTACGATTCCATTGTAGTATAAAAAAAAATATTTAGATTATCCGTGTTTTAATTTATTCTTCAATTCAGTAACGTCACAGACATCATAATGTCTCCTAGAGATCGCCTGGTGATCGAATGTCGAGCATAATTAATTAAGTTTCAATTATTTTATGCTTTTTTCATTACCTGGACACATCGTGGTACGCCAGCATTTCGTGATTTGCCTGCCAGGCCATCTTTGGGCAAATCGGTTTTATAGGGGGACTAAAGTAATGTGTTTTAAAAAATGAAATACGTTTCCTTGTCAATCGTAAAGTAGTACGATCTAGGTTTTTAGACAACACTAAAATGACAAATTTGTGAAAAACTGAAAGTATTTTTCCTGTAGACTGAAAATGACGAGCACCAGTAAATAATAAAAGTACGAGGAATTCCGCTGCATGGATACCCTTCTATTACTTTTATTTTTCCGTTCTTCAAAAGAAAATAGAAACCCTAACAGGATCACTTTATAGTCCGTCTGTCTGTCTGTCAAGACCCTTTTTCTCAGGCACCCGTAGACGCTTCAAGTTGAAATTAATACCAAATACTTATATCAGCGGTCCCTTGGAATTGTAAAAAAATCAAGGTTCTTAGTCAACGCAATCAAAAGATACGGCCCATTAAGCCTTAGATTTTAACAAATTTGAACATTGAAATTAACATAGAGTAAAATACTCTATAGGTTGATATCAATGTTCAAATTTGATGACATAAAATCATGAAATTTGGTAAGAAACAAGGTCTGAGAACACAAGTAAAGGAAAAATAACGAAAGTCATAAATTTATTGTTATATTACATAAAAAAAAAGTTTTTGTGATTACAGTTTGCGGTTGGAAAGTTGACTTTGTCGTAAATCGATGTATCGCAGAGTATCTTAACCGACTTCTAAAAAGGAGGAGGTTCTATGTTCAAACTCAAACTCAAACTGTTTCATCTGTATGTATTTTTTTTTGTGTATGTTCAATGATATTTTCGCCAATTGTGAACAAGTCGGGATCTAATAATGGAATCTCAAGGAAATCGAGGAAAAACTAACTAACAATGTAATGAAATCTTAGAAGTAAATTTTGACTTACTTCCCGATTTCCGATGGAGCTGAAATTTTGCATACTTATGTAAGTTTGATGAAGTGTGATGATGGAGTCAGGAGGTGGATGGTTGAACTCCTCAACGGCGAACAGCAAAGACACAAAATTTAGTAAATGGATTTATTAAATTAAAACTTGTTTTGCACTAAAAAGGGGAAAATAAATTATTTTTATAAAAAAAAATTAAACCGACTTCAAAACCACAAATAGGCACTCAAAAGCGAAAAATAAATAAATATAATTATTATAAGCGCTACCCCCTCATCTATTTGAAGTCGGTGCCAGCCTTTTTTTTTTTTTTTGGGCGTGTGGAAACCCCCTCGGGCCGTCACCCCAAGTCGGTGCCAGCCTACGCTAAGCCTAAGCTAAGTGACTATTTGGGTAAATCGACAAGTAGGTTGCTCTCATGTATCTACCAAACTTTATATTGGGAATATCATGATATAATCGGCCAAATCACCGAAATAGCCGCATATCATGATCTGCCCAGGCGATCTCGATCGACCTACGGCATAGAGACTTTCCGTACCATGGGAGGTCAACATATATATTGGATGCGTGTAGCTTGTTGTGCTGTTTTCACGTATTTTTTATAGATTACTCCTTAAGAATCGATTTTCATATAAGGCACCCGGTAAGAAAAAAATATGAAGAGTAAAATTTAGTGATCGGAGGGCAGCGAAACGCTTTAACGCTTTAACGCTTTGTTGTGCTTTATTGGAGTTTACTCCTTATCTTCGACGCATGTAAGTAGATATGTGTATATGCCTTTATGTTATATATACGTATATAAATATAGAATACATACGTTACAGCGTCTACAAATGATGAGAGAGATAAAGAGAGAGAGAGAGAGAGAGAGAGAGAGAGAGAGAGAGAGCCTTCAGTAAATAATATAATAATTATAATATAATAATTCATATACAAAAAAAAGAAAGTACAATACATGCATACATGGGTCAGCAATAAGCATAAAACATATATATTTGTGTTAATAGCACATCAAAAGAAAAATATCAAGAACATAGCAATATATATCAGTAATGTTGTATCTTATGTATAAATCGTAAGAAGTGGTTGTACTATGGCATGTTAAAAGGACTGTAGATTGTACACTCCAGTCGTGGGTCGGAGCTGACACACACCTTTTTTTATTTGTAACACATTTTGTTTAAAATTTTAGCTGTAAAATGTGTGTGTGTGTGTGCTGTCTTTTCTATAAAATCTTTAGGAATTCTAAATGTCACGTTCCTCCGTTCTCGAAATTTTCTTAAGAAGCATTCTTCTCGTCACCTATTTATATGGATAATATCATGGGCAATATCGTACCAAAAACCGTAAGTCTCAGTGTCTACATATATCTTTTTAGTTATAGCAATAATTTACTTTAGATCGTATAATATAATATACTTTCTCCATTAAAACCAGGTAAGGGAGTAATGATAAACTTTGCACAAACGTATACTTTAGCGGTTCCCCTCAAGAGCTAAAGGCTCGGTTACTTTGATTTCCCATGGGCACTTTATGTTTTCTTTGAACTTACGTGGTAGTGGGTATTCAGTATACAAATACTCGAAAGCTTCCAATAAAATCAAAGAGCATTGATTGAAACTCATTAAAGATCTGTCAATATTTTCAATATTTTTTTTATATTGGTAACCCAACACTGGCTGGGAAAACAATTGCATTCATCATAAAACATAATGCGATGATGTTGAATTTTAAAGCGCACTTTTGTTTTCATAATTAATCCACAGTTGTATTTTTTTTGTGAAACTTGAAATTCATGAAAATATGAACCCTTGTTTTATCTTTTACATCATTAGTATCATTACACTTAGGATTGCGATTACCCGCCGCTAATACTGCGTTTGTCCTTTCAGAGGACGGAGTTCTAATCCTGGCTCCGCAGTATCTCATCATATCTCGTAAAACCCACAAACCTCTGTATTGTATTCTAGGAACATAGCGTAAGCTTTTTAAGAATATTTTACAAGCAAATACATACCTACGTAGTTCCTACGTAGTTATTTTAACCGACTTCAAATTAAGGAATTGTATGGACTCTTTATATTTACAACCAATATCTCTAATGTTATTCATCGTAATCTTACTTTTTTCCTTTTCGCCAATTCCTACAACAACTTCATTGCGATGAAGGACGTTTTGAATCGATCGTACTGAAAACTTAATTTTGTCTTCGATTGCAACTCGTACTTGGGGTAGGTTCAATAAATACACCGTGATTATAGCAACTCCTACATTTTTTGTTACTACGACGTTGAGAACAGAATTTTACTGAATTTTTGTTTTAAAAAAGATGAAGGTTATACTTTTTTTTGGGTAAAGCCACACACTAACGTAACGGAACTTTACACGTAACAGAAACATTTACGAATTGTTAAAATTGGTTATTACATGAGGCTTAAATAGTTGTATCTTTTGACTGCGTTGACAGCTTCAAGGGACCGCAGACATAAGTATTTGATGTTAAGTTCAACGCGTTCGCGGTCCTGAGAGATGGACAACAAAGTGATCCTATAATATTATATTATCGGATAAGGCACATAGCATTATCAATTGGAATTCACCCGAGACGCACAGTTATGCGACTTGGAATCGAGACTTGCCCAACTTCTAACAAGATTGTATCGAAACTATTCCCTATGTGCATCCCTCGTCGAGACACAACGTTTAAGTATATGTCCATTAATTCAATCTGCGTACGTTTAACTTCTCAGTTCTCCCATGAGGTTATTTATCAATGATGATAAACTATAGATATATGTGAATCATTTTAGAGAAATTCCGCCCTAGCTAGACATATAAGACCTATCAAAATTTTTCTATAATCTCTGATATACCAAAAGTATCTCTTCATTACTGCTTTCTGTAGTAGTCCAAACACAATGGCTGTGTACGGCACAGCGTGTGCAATTCTACCACTAACTCTCTAGTAATGTTCAAAAGTTGAGCCTTAACAAAACTTTAATAAAGAGGATGTCACGCCTTAAACGCTAGACTTAAAGGGTAGACTAAGCTTAGAGTCAGTCAGGCTATTCAATCCAGTAATGTATTGCTGAACAGCCTACCTGTTCCTGTTTTGTAGTAGGTACCTGTAGATAATAAGATATTATAATATTACTAATATTATAAAGCCGAAAGTTTGTGAGGATCGATACATGGATGGATGAATGGATGTTTTTTACTCTTTCACGCAAAAACGGCTGAATCTAAATCCGGATAAAATTTGGCATATGGAGATAGATTATAGTCTGGAAAAGAACATTGGTTTTTTATCTCTGAAAAATGTATGGTTCCCGTGGGATAGATTTCACCAAAATTTCCACACAAATAAAATCGCCGTCGACCGCTAGTCATTTATATGATGTTCAAGCTATGTTCTATTAAACAACTTCTTACTATGCATGTATTAATTATTTCTCAACTACTATGAACAGCCTTTGTTTGCTATTACTTTAATCATTTGACACATGGCACAGAGTACGTGGTAGTAAAGGTACTCTCGGTGCAAAGTTTGCAGAGACAAAGTATAAAATATGTGTGTCTGAAAGAACTACAGCCTTATAATTTGACTTCATATAATAATTCATCTGTTGTTACTGTTTTTACTTTTTCTGATTCTGACTTAGTTCTCTTATAAAATTACATCGAAATAAGAACCAAATCAAGAACGTTTGAAACAATAGCAATTAATTATAAAAAACAGATAATATATCGTATTGTATGTCTAAAATAGAGACTGTATACATATGTGTGCATGTATATGTATGTGCGTGTATGTAAATAACAAGTGGAGTAGAATAATTAACAAGACACCCGTATAACGAATATTTCAAATAACAGAATCAGTGTTTCTAGTTAGAAAGTGGGCGTCGCAGGGCGAAATATCGATTGTTACTCATTAAATTCGCCTTTGTCAACTCGATTGCTATGCAGACGACCCTTGTCACTATTTTTGTAGTATCATTTTAACACAAAGGGAGGCAGCTCATTGATTTGCTTACACAGTTAACAGGGCCATTTAGACAGCGTCAGGTCTAAAAAGGAAGCTTTACATTACCGGATTACTTTAAATTATTGATTATAAATTAAATGCAGACAACGTTTGTTAAAAATGTTAAATATTAATAATTAGCCTTTTTAACACTTTGGTGTTGAGTTAGAAACAAAAAGCTTTTAAAAGAAATTAGAAGTCTCTTTCAATTTGCATTTGAAGATCAACTTATGTGAAGTCATGTGTTTATGTATCATGGCTATTCACATCTTGCTTCTTGAATATGATAATAAATATAAAAGCTATGTACTCACATAAAATGCAATTAATATAAACGTACCTATGTAATTCATAAACAAAACTACAGTAACGAAACGCCTTTGGCCTTTTCTTTTAAAAAATACCACCTTGTATCCGTACCTTAGTACAAATGTAACCCACCTTAATAATTTAAAATTAATGATAGTGAACGTAAATAAAAGTGTGTAATTATATTAATTTACACACACTTTTTATTGTAAAATTCCATACCAGCCTATATGTATTAGACATTGTGGGTTATACTGCTGCTATTTAAATCTATATTTATGTATTCGGGAATTAACACAATCCCGTTATAATAATAATAGGTATTACATTATATAATTGCCTGACGTTTCGACTAGGTTGCACTTGCCAGTGAGTCAGTGATCACGGCATGTGCAACCTGGTCGAAACGTCTGGTCCTGGTCGAAAGGTATGTAACACCTATTACGTGATCGTGTTAACCCCCGAAGACATAATTATATATCATGGAACGCGAAAGTTTCAAAATTAAAAAATGTTATTAAATTAATTAATATTGATTGTATTCATATAAAAGGTTTTTACAAGATATATAGCATTACCTATATCAAAAATCATCAATGAACAAAAAGGACACTTCGAATCAGAACACCTATCTGTGAAATCACCATTATCGAACCAAAGAAAAACATGATTTGCCAATAACACAACAATAAATCGAACGGACTAAAATTACGCGTTAGATTATGACCAGACTCACAGATTATAGTTCTGTTTGTTCCATCAGCAATAACCCTTACATAACTCCCGATCAATCTTTCTCTGAGATGCGTCACTTTTTTGTAAACGGTCACATCTATTATGTTATGTAAATAAATGGGCCCACATCAACGTTGGAACAAACGAAGGGTCAGGTAAACTCTCGAAGCCTAATTTCTCTTTGTGGATCCTTCATTTATCGCGCTTTGTATGTCCGCCCCTTCAAAGAGCTTTAAAAGCCTAGTTAAGAAAAAGTTGTCTTCTCGACTCGACTTTAACGTTTTAATAAGAGTCATGAAATCTTTTGCAGACAGTTTTAAAGTCCATCTGAATTTTTCAGAGATAATTTATACAGCCAGTGAACTCACTTTGTAATAAGCTTGGTATGGAAAAGTTTGTGATCTTCGTTCACTTATAAAAGGGCCCTTTGCTTGTAATCTGGTATTGGCACCTAAAGGCCTATGAAACTATACAGAACAATTATCTTCGTTATTGTCTTTAGTAAATAAGTACATGTGCAAAAAGAAGTACATATCTCCTTTCTTTGTGGAGGTGAGACGAGATGATGTGAGGAATACTGATCTACTCTTTGCTTATTTCTGGTACATTTTTATTTCTTCACGTTTAGTCAGCAGACAGAGGCCTAAGAACTAAGAGAACCTCATGATGACTGTTTGGATGGTAACAATCGGTATCAATTCATCAAAAAATAACTGCCCAAAAAACGACGGACGCGGACCAGCCCGCATCGACGCACCGTAAGAAGAGTAGAGTCCATGAAACTGTGCCAAACTATTTTGTCATTCCAAAGTGCAAAGTGAAAGAGGAAGTATCGCTGCAGCTGCGGCTCTTGTGGTATATTTAGTAGAAGTTTTGACATACTCGCCTGTGTTTATACTGACGACCACTAACCGCAGAGCACGAGCACGTACCGCACCTCTGAAGTTACCGACTCGCTACGGATCCGACGCACCGCTACGAACGTGTCTGCGCTTTCACGGACGATACTCTGCTGCAAGCTGGGCCGCGTCTGTCCGTAATAACACGGACCGTGGAAGACTACCCTTAGATAGTGGATATTAAAATAGGCGGAGAAATAGTGGAGTTGCGGAAAACAGCCCGTGAATACCGCACCAACAAAGATTTTTATAAAAATTATTTAGAAGAGATCGACTATGACTATACATTTTTATGGTCTCATCTTATACATTATAAATCTGTCTGTTACAGTATATTTAAATTAAAACTTTTATATAAAAAGAAAATGTTGAAGTTGAAAACAAAAGAAAATCATCCCTTCGTTACATTTTTCCTGCATCATTATTGCTCACAAACAGACATCACTTGAATGTAAGGTGCTTAAGGCAAGGAAAAAGACTATAAGTACCGAATATTTTTCGCAGACTTGACTCAAGTGGAGATCTGGGAATTCACGCGTCATTAAGGTGCCCCAGGTCAATGGCGGTTATCAGTGCGCGGCTGCAAGACGTGCGCCTCACGTTCGTCGGCACGGCCCCGCTTCCCGACCGACTCAATCACGATAATGTAATATCGATTGGACCGAACTACTTCGTCACCTCGCTAGCCACAGGGCCTATGCAATGCGTTATAAATACTTATAAATATATTATACTATATACTTACAAATATACTGAACGTTTTAAGTTTTGGTTATAATTATATAAGAGAGCCTCGTTAATTTGATGACGTAATAGGGATAATATGTGAAAGATGTATATTTTAAAACTAAAAAAATGTTCTTGAAAATTGACGACGACGAAGAAAGAAAGCTGTCATGAATGAAGCTAAGGATGTTTATGGAATGGATGAATATGAATGGAATTCCGGATTTGTCAGAAAACGTCGGCATAAAAAAACAAAAGCATGGTAATTTATTTATGAAATATTATTTATTTTTCATTACAAAATCCATTTTTTAGGCTAACTCAACTATTATTCGACTAGTAGCGTGATATTATATAGCCTACTAGCAGCGCCCGCGGTTTCACCGGCGTAAGGTCTCGATCCCGTGGGAATATCGGAATAAAAAGTAGCCTATGCGTTAATCCAGGTCTCCAGCTATCTACATAACAAGTTTCATCGCAATCGGTTCAGTGGTTTTTGCGTAAAAGAGTAACAAACATCTATCCATCCATCCATCCAAACTTTCACATTTATAATATTAGTGGGATAGGTTTTTTCGATAAATGGGCTATCTAACACTAAAAGAATTTTTCAATTCGAACCAGTAGTTCCTGAGATTAGCGCGCTCAACCAAACAAACAAACTTTTCTGCTTTATAATATTAGTATAGATATATTTTGAATTAAAAAAAAAGAGCAAGTGATTGGACTTTACAGTCAACTACGGTATTACCAATGTCCCTTATGCGCTGCAAGTCTATGATATGCATATGGTCTATGGTTATGCTCTGGTGCATAGTTATGAAAATATCGTTCATGTATCCTAAACATATATTTTTAAACATACTTGTATTCACACTTGAAACATTCAGACCTTTATTTGCTGTGTTGTAAAAACGCGGTCCTATCAACATTTTGCCATCAAGTACAAGAGATATGAAGAAAAGTAGTCTTGTTATTAAAAAATATTGCGCTTTTAATAACTTTTACGTGATGCTTAAAGTTGGCTGTAGGTACGCGCTACGCAGTTTTATAATTGCAAAAGTTGATGCCTACGGGGACGCTGCATTCGCTTTGTTTCATTTCCTCATAGCTAAGATGTCTTTGAACATTATGTTTATCGAAAATAGTTTTATAAAAGCACAATACAAAATTCCAGGCAATATTGGTCCCTCAGGTGTTATGTAACTCCTAAGGTTTTACAGATTGACAAAACGGTCATGATTTTCCCGTAGGCACCATAAGCTACAGTAATAACTTTCTATCGGGAGACCTGCTCGCTTACCCCCGAAACTGATTCGATTGGACTTTGTTTCTGATTTGAACTCGTATTTGATATAAGCTCGATCTTAGTCGAGCTCGTCATACTTCTGAACCAATATCAAAATACGTTTCAAAACGCAATCCCACTAATATTATAAATGTGAAAGTTTGGATGGATGGATGGATGGATGTTTGTTACTCTTTCACGCAAAAACCACTGAATCGATTGCGATGCAACTGGTATGTAGATAGCTGGAGACATGGATTAACGCATAGGCTACTTTTATATATTCCCACGGAATCGGGATTTACGCGGGTGAACCCACGGGGCGCTGCTAGTTTACTATAAAAGTCCCAGTCATCATCTATGACTGGGACTATTTTATTTAACTTGCATACATGTTTAATATAAAAACTAGATAGATGATAATATAGTGTTCTATTTGTGCTGGTGACTAGGATTGCTAAAGCTCCATGGATCCTCTAGATACTCTTAGCTAGTGACACGGGCACTCGTAACAGCAGTGCAATAATACAGCCGCTGTAAGTAAGTAGTAAACCGCGTAAATGTAAGTTTGTACGCACAATATTGTGAGATTAACCATGTTATTTTAAGGCCATAGACTTCTTATAGGTTTTCCAGAAATCTGTCTTTGAATAGAAATTTGTCTTTCCAGAACTATTTGCTGTATTTTTTTTATTCGGTCCTCTAAAGTAACCCTCTATATTTAAAATTAATTTATATTTATTTTGCTATTGTGTGTTCGAGTCACAGGTTTGATATGTGTATCAAATTTCTACTTATTTGATCCAGTAGATTCGGAGCAATTGGCTGTGACTGACAGACAGACAGACGCACGAGTGATCCTAACATTGTTCCATTTTTTCATTCGGACGTACGGATCTACTACTAACTACTACTACGAACATGTAACAAAGGGTGAAAAATAATTTTCATCACTATGCACCTAAAAGAAATAAGGCTGACATAACTGTTCATCGGCCACCTTGCGATTCAAAAACATCACCACCCTTTCGTTTAACTTACTGTATTAGACCGTGGATAAGAAAAAAAAAATACTTTAAAGTATAATACGTAAAAGGTAAAATGCAATTTCCATTCATTCAGTCAGAGCATACAAAATTATGAACGTAACCCTCTTGAACATATTGGCACCAAATAGCAGCTCTATGAAACTCTTCTACGACTATTTCCCTGCAATCTACAAGAAGAGTGCCACCTAATTCATTTTAACTGCGTATTTTAAACGACATGCATAGAGACGAAAATAGATTGTTGAAATTTAACAGAATGACGATGTTGACGTATACGTGTGGGAACACATCATCATAATTTTCGCTTTAACTACTCAACCAATCATCATGAAATTTTATAAACACGGTAGGAAACGTACCCATACGACGTGACCCGTTCTGGGCTGGAGGGGGTCTTCAAATACCACGCTTGGTCACAGGGGCGGAGGGGGGGCTTAGGTTTTCGTCACGTAGTCAATATCCTCTCGTGCCTTTTCGAGCTATATTCAAAATTCAAATATGGCGCGCAGCGTTTAGCGCTTTTTAAACTCACAGGTGGCAACAAGCAAGCGTTTAGCGCTTTTAACTTTCTGTCGGCAAAAAATTATTTAAAACCATATTTATAAATTACTACATGAAAACTAGAGGGGGTCACCGAGGGGAGGAAGGATATAAAATTTTGTAATAAATGGGTCACGTAGTATGGGTATGTTCCCTTATCAGGGGTACAAAAACATAGAGTGCTGTCATTCAGAACGAAAGTACTGCTCCCAAGGGATAGCCAGCAGGAAGGATAGTCAAGCTCAGGTCACAAATCTGTCTATGATTTTGCATTTTCCCAATATATATAAGATATACCCAATAAATTTAAGAGACCCAAAGTTCTCATAAAAATAAGTAGTCGGATATAATTAGCTGTTAATCGTTCAAAAATCGGTGAAATTGATTTAGTCGGATTTTATTTTTTATTTGTTAGAAAAAAACGCCATGATAAACATATTTCATTTGAAGGCATATTCATCAATGGCATCACCGTAAAAAATTTGTCAAAAATCGTAAAAACTGTTCTTTTTTTGATTTATGACTATTAATATAATAATAGAACATACAAATTTTGCATTAAAAGACAAAAAAATGAGACTTTAACAGCCCCAATCGGATCTTATATATAACGGAACAAAAGCAATAATCGAACTTGACCACGCAAGTAATCGAAGTTACTCAACGGTAGGATCAAAATGAATGTGCGGGGTACAGATTCTATACCCCATAAAGCCTAACGTAATGTTTTAATCGCTGGACCCAATAGTAAGAAAGTGGTCGATTTAAATAATTGTGTAGCAGCTGAACCTCAATGTAATTTACCTAAAGTACCAAGAGCATTTGCGTGTAATGGAAAACTCTCTCTGTAGTCGGCCCCTCATGACTGAGGATCGTGGTTATCCTTGGGTGGTCTGCACTTGGGAGTGGATAATCTATACGTCACCGTAAGATTGTGAATATCGTTAGTTTATAAACTGACTCGCAATATTATAAACTGACGGAAAAAATATGAAATGCACCCACCCATATTATTTCTATCAGTTTATAATCTATCAATGTCAATATTGCGGTTGGCACGGAAAATCAGTACTGGGATGTTTTATATCATCTCAGTGTACGCTGAGTGTCAACCCGAAATTGCAAAACAGCAGCGTACTATGAGTGATCTTTCATTTAAAAAAAAATCAAAAAACAATAAAAGGAATAACCACATGTTGCCACGTCAAGAATGACACGTCACCTACATACATTCTATATGACATAAACGACATATTGCAGACATGGCTAAAGTCATACACTAAAAAATTATGTTTGTGAAGTAGGTGAATAATAACAATGTGTATTTAAATTATAGACTTCGATAACATAAAAAAAATGTACGCAGAGGTTTTTGCAATAAATTATATTTTCTTTCTTTCTTTCTTTTTCAAATCGTGAAATTGTAAACGAATCTGCAGGGTTCACAATCTATCCGGTTTATCACCAGTAAAATTATAAACCGCATCCCTGATTGGTCGGTAAAATCAAAATAACCTAACTATTATTACTAGAGATTGCAGGGTGTCGAATTTCGACCATGGTTTTTTCATTGGCCATTGGTATAACTTGAGCTGTCATTGTATATCACATATACTGGACGCGTGTAATTTCATTAAGCTGTTTTCACGTAATTTTTTAAGTTGTAAGACATATTGTTTAAAAATTTTAGCTTTCTGCACTTCTTCTATATATAAACTGTAAATATTCCAAAATTCACGTTACTACGTTCGCGAAATTATCTTAAAAATGGGTACAATGAATTCTCTTCACGTATTAATATAATGATATATATTTTGTCAACCGATTTTCTTTTTTTTTTCTTTGGCGTGTTTTTTTTATTGACGAGCTTCAGTAATACCAATAAAAAAATTGTTAACCGTTAGTTTGTTTATATAGATATATGCACTTAGACAAAATAGGTAAAGACATAACAATTTAGTACCTTTCTACTCTGTTTTTCATCCTATTTTAATATTTTTTTTATCAGCTATTGACAAGCTTTAGTGTGATCAATAAAAAAAACTAGAACTTATTTTCCTTCTTTCAACGGGGCTTTGGTTAACAATATAAAAACAGTTTTTTTTGTTATATAGATAGGTAAAGACCTGTTCAGTACCTTTTCCTCCTCTGTTTGTAAAGCGATTTTCTTTTGTTTTTGTTCAATAGCTTTGGGCGAGCTTTAGTCTCACCAATAAAAAAAAACGACGGGGTTTACCTACCTTCTTCCTCTTCTTACCTACCTTCGACGGGGTTTTAGTGTAATAAAACTCTATGGTCTCTGTATCTATGTACAATGCACGAACGTATAAAAGTGAACAAAAAATGCTAGAAATTTGCAACTTCATATTATGGTCGAATTTTGACAACTGGACGAACACTAATCTGGCAAAATTGCCTTCTATCCATCGCATCTCTGACAATATTGTGGAACTTTGTGACAGACGAGTCCTTTATCTGGTCTATCCATGACCGTTAATGGAAAACAGTGATGCTCAATTTCATGCAATATGATTTCTACCACAGCCATATAAAAATAATATAAACGTTATTTCATCGAAAATAAAAACCATTTACACTGTATCGGTTCTGCGTGAGATTATCTCTTGCTCACATATTCGTTTGAAGTATTCGAGTTACATTACACACGAAAGCTTCCAGTCTACATCTACCCTAATATCGAAACCTTCAATGAAGTAATTACAGTGTTATATATTAGCAAGTAAGAGCTATTGAACCGTTATATGGCTCACATTATCGAAACTCGCATCGTTCGAACACCATGCAATTTCCTACTTCAAACGGTCAAAGCAATTTCATGAAAGCAATCTATTAAATTTCGTTCCGGCTAGGAAGTTGCAGGTTATTTGTGTTACAAAATACGAATGACCGAATAGCTGGTGATAATGAAAAACTCAAAATTAAGTTTTGTTTTATATTTATGATTTTAAACGTAACAAAATGCCGATCTCTCTCGAAGGGTTAAATTTTTAGTGCATTGGTAGACTCTGTGAGAGCGAACACAAAAGATATTTACAAAGTAGTAACGAAGCCAGTAATAAGCCTGTACTACTGACGTACTTCTGTTTGAGGAGAGAGGTTGGGTGTCACCGCACCAGAGGTATAAGTTGTGCCCCCTTTTTTCAGCGTTCTAATGATCTTTTTAACCGACAAGAAAAAAATGGTAGTTAGCTGCGGTCTTCTGTATGATGGAGGTACCTACTCTTCCTACCTAGTCGGGGAGCCAAGTTGAACAGTAATCTGCTGTGTCATAAAGCCTTGTAGACGGTGATTAATCAATAGACTTCAGATCAGACTTACTCACTCACTTGTCGTCACTCACGTCACATATGTACCATACACATGAATGAGAGATTCGGAAAAGAAGTAATTATATATAATAGTTATTAAAGCACATTTTTCAATTTTGCTCGACGCAAGTGATAAAACGCTATGATTTTCTGTGGGGGACAAAAACTGCCCCAACGGAGCTGTTCAACGTTTCTCCTTCTAACAGTAAAAAGTTTAAGTGTGTTTAACATAAAGGAAGGGTTATCGTATGTTTTAAATGAAACTCTTAATTTTTTAGGTGAATACCTAAAAAATTAAGAGTTTTTAAATTCATTTCGATAAAATCAAATCAAAATGATTTGAACCTCAAAAAAAATTAGCAAATTTACGAAACACATAGACGGGATAAGCTCCCTGCCTAATAAAGCCACCATAAGGAGTTACCTTCTTTTTATTGTCAATACTCCTTGTACGAAAACAAAGACAAAATATTTGTTTTTATACCCACCTCAAGCTTTTTTATTTAGTTGAGATCAAACACTTCTAAAAAACCTGACTAATCAAAGCCCATGCTCGGATAAATTCGGATCCACTAATTAACTTGAACAACGTCCTTCTAATTAAGCCAGCAATCAAGATTTTAATTCAAACAAGTTAAAAAGGTTGTGTAAGCTATTTGTCCCCTGGGATGAAAATATTTCCTTATCGTCATAGTTAAATTGGGACAAAGTAGTTTTTACAGCGAACAATGGTGCGGATTGAGACGTGAAGTTGTAGTGAGTGCAGAATCGGCTATACTTGACGTGGCACGTTGCCAGGCCACATCCGCGCTACCCCGCTGCTTCGCCGCACTTTACTGGGGTTGATAACGACCCCACCGTGTTTACTTCCACATACGAATACATACATAAAAATCACTAAACTGAGCTTTCTTCTGCGCAGTGCGTACTTAAATATTCGATAGTAGCAAACAAATACTTTAGGATTAAATTTTAAGCAGACGAAGATATTATCATGCTCAACCCCTAGCCTTTACCTAGAGCTCTGTGGTTTTTAAATAGGTTTCATGGCAGTACGATGATGGTAAAAATATTAGTGAAGGGAGCAAAGATAGAGCAAGAACACAAATACATAAAACAGTGACTTCCTGTCGTACATACATACGCCACTAAGGACATTATTGAATTTCTGGCGAGACCCACACTCTTTCTTTTCAGAATAACTTGGAAGCAACCTTTTATTTTATTTTTCTAAATAACGGTTTATCAATTTTCTGGTCAATTTCAATCGTATAGATTTTTTTTATACGAATATATCTGGGCAAGTTTGTTACTTCTATTAAAATCCTGGATATTTATTTTTAAAATAGTTTAATTCATGTGGGCCTTATAAAAAAAATATACCTTTATCGGTGAAGTTAAAGTCAAATTCTCAATTTCACCCTATTTTCTATGTAAATATATTAAAATCACAAATTTTACATACATTTCCCAAAATATGACCAAACCTTTCTTATATAAAATAAATAAAGAATTATCACAGTCACTATCAAAAATTCAGGACGCCAACATCCTAACGATTCCTCAATGACGTCATTCGATCTGACCTTCTAGCAATGTTCTGCGTTTCGTCCGCCTCACTTCAATTGTTATATCAACAACGCCCGGAGGCGAAAATTGTAATGGAATTTATTAAGTAGGTATTCTCCAGCGTAATCTATAATAATCAATGCTTTAATAAATTTTGCTTGGGAAGGGATTTTAATACTCTCTGGATGGCACAAGGAGAACAAAGTAATATAGTATGTACTTAGTTTTGTTTAACCACACGTAGAAACTTCCCCTAATAAAAATGACCTATCCGTGCTGTCACGATAAATTCTCAATGATGCACACAGTGCTAGCCTGCAAAGTGTATATTTCCTAAATGGGCATTGTTCAGACGCTCACGGATCCGCATCTGCGGATCAGAACGTGTCCACTTTTACTAATTTTTAATTCAAACGGTTAGACTAGACAATTTTTTTTTTATAAATACTCAATAATTTATTCATCCATACCACAGATAAGATAACAGTTACTTCGTATCCGTACTTCCTAAGAATTCCGGTAGAAGTCTCCGTACGACGTTCTTTAAGATAGACAACCATTTAAATAACTCAAAATACGGGACCCAGATAGTTCAGGTAGCGGGGCAACCTGGTGATATTGGATCTGTTAATTGCCATTCTGTGTCGAATTTTTTTAACTTTAAATAATAATTAAATGATTATCAGAATACTCAAATACAAGCTGTCGTCAAATTTGTATCGCCACAATTAACCTTTAAAGGATCAGAACGATACTTGACGTCTGATTAATTAAGTCACTTTTGAGTATTTGGTGTAAGTTAACTTTATTATTAAGTAATGCTTTAATATATATTCGTAACATTGGTAGTAAGTATACACAGAACAGTAGATTGTTTTCATAAAACGGAGGGATCATGCAGCTTTTAGTGTGCGTGTCAATATCTCATTGAGCACTTTGGTGTCACGTGGCATAGTTCTGTCACTGCTGATGTGATGTTGCCACGATATCGAAGGTCTAGTTGTTTCAGAAAGAGTACACAAGCGGGTGCCCTACCTATCACTTTAAATTGTACTAAAGATAGTATATGCCATTCTTAGATGAATTAGAAAAAATAAACGAAATATATTCAGTAGTTAAAGCCACAGGACAATTATTTGTGTTTTCAGAATTTAAAACCTCATGTATTTATGCTAAGGTAACTGCAGTCTTAAAAACCTTACTGAGAAATGGTTGCCATGGTGACAAACCGTTGCCGGCTTTAGGACACCAACAAACAATATAATATAAAATCTTAAGTAAATAACAATTTCTTCAAAGCAAAATCTAACATTGCAAAAAGGAACCAAAAACACGAGTTCAGATATACATTTTTGATTTGGGATTAATGTTTTCAACTAAGTATTTGAGAAACACATACGATATAATTAACACTGAAAACTACTGCTAATAATTCATTTAAACATATCATTTTTGTTAAAATATTTACAGAATCAATTTCCACGGATAGATTATGAAGATGAAAACTAATTTGACAATTAATTAGACATTTAAAATTTGCTATTTTGTCTTTGGATGACAGGAAGGGCACATCCTAATGTGTTATCTAATGCTAATCTAAACTTTTAGAATCATAAGAGAATGTTTACTAAGAAGGTTTGAACCATTTAAATAAAAAAACGGAGTTTATTAAAGATTGAAAAAATAATTCTTAACACAAAGTTTAACTAATAAAGTATTAATAGACAAGTGATCCGTCCGCTCGGTTTATTTTTTTAACTGCTTAGTACCAGCGGCCCACCTAGTGTTGAGTGGTAACTGCCGCCCATGGACGTCGGCAATGCTGTATAGCCGAGCCGCTATCTACCATGGTCAGCTATGTCCGGCTGTGAAACTCAATGTCAGAAGAGTTCCACCCAACCACCTCCTGGCCCCAACATCAAATCAGCTCCAAGATGCCAAATTATAGTATTGTCATTCGAACTACATATACGTACAAAGTTTAGGTACGACAATTAGAAGTAGTAGGTTAAATTTGATTTAATTTGTTAGTTACTATTGAAGATAATAACAAAAAAACACCACAGTCTGACTCGCGTACTGAGAGTTCCGTAAGCAAACAAACTTGTATGTACATACTTGTATGTTCTTAAAAAAATTCACGATTCTAGGTCAATGGGAAGTACCCTATAGGTTTTAATTTACCTGCGAAGGGATCACAGATCATAAGTATTCGATGCTAATTTTAACTTAATGCGTTTAGTAATGGGTTTTGACAGACAGACAGCCAGATGGAACAACAAATTAACGACTTTCGGATTTTTTTTATACTTGTGCTGTGTGTGTATGCCTTGCTTCTTACCAAATTTCATGATTTTAGGTCAATAGGAAGTACCCTATAGGTTTTGATTTACCTGCGAAACGTTCAAATTTGGGAAAATCTAAGGCTTAAATGGCCGTATTTTTTTATTGCGTTGACTTAGAAGCTTCAACTTCAAGGAACTTCAAGGGCTGATAGACATAAGTATTTAGTATTAATTTCAACTTGATGTGTCCACGGATTCCTTAGACAAAGGGTCTTGACTGGCAGACAGACGGACAACAAAGTGATCCTATAAGGGTTCCTTTGTTCTTTTTGAGGGACGGAACCCCAAAAAAGCGTGTTATAAATAAAAGTAGACATATTATTGCCACCGTTGCCGTTGTATAAAGATATTTTATTGAACATCCACTGTTACTACAACTTTAGTGTACATTGTATATCTAAACTGCATACTACATATTTAGTTCGAAAGACATTCTTAGGAATTTGGACGCATCAACAAATTAATGTTTGTTGAATTAAAAGTAGTTTTAATGTTTCATTGTGATAAAAACTATTTTTAACAAGTAAATAAATACTTTTCAGACGTATTGTTACATATCTGAGTAAATTAAATTTTAATATCTCTACTTCATCGGAAAGTTAACTTTAAATGTAGCAAAAATTGTAGCTGAGAAACAGACGGACAAGAAAGTGTAGTAGTGCACTACAGATGACTGAGGAAGCATCTAAACCCAACATAAGACCACAATTAAACATTATTACTGCCTTTTTTCTCCTTTAAGTATACAGGAACTTTTATAGGCAGGCGAGGCCTTTAGTATACCTAGTGCTTATAGGCAACGGTAACTACTCACCGCTACTTGTATTTCCAACATGTTGTAAATAAAAAGTACTCAACGAAGAGCCTATTGGAGGGATAATTAATAGCCGTAGATGACGTAATCAAATCTCGTCACTACGAACTCAAGAGTTAATTATCGCTCGTTAATCACATTTACGAAACACAACACCGTTCTAAAAATATTGGGACACACATGGCATGACACAGCTTTATTTATTATTTTTGTTTTTACTTTTTGCTGAAAATAACATTTATGTGATAAATAACAGAGGTTGACGAACTGTTCAAGACAAATCATAGGTTTGTGTTGTGAGTAAAACCACGAAGGTCATGAAACGAATTGTTGAATTATTTTCACAGAGACAAAGTTTAGAATACAATGTAACTTTGTACAACTTAACTCTTAAACTTAAACCATTAATGCATTCATACAAATTCAGGAGGCTTTTAAACGTTTGTTCTATGAATAACTTGAATATTATTTACATAATTAAACTGGGACTACATTATTTGGTTTTGCAATGTGCATTTGATAAGTTAGTATTCGAAAATAATATCAGATTCGACGAAAAGCAATGGCTGTTGGCCAAAACTACGGCCTGGCTTAATGTGGTGTGAACTTTTTACGATGCCAAATGAACTCCAGAAATATTGCAAATTTTGAATGAAGTTTTTTTTTTTTAATCTTTCATTTTAAACGTAATGACCGTGATTAAATTCAATTTTTCAATTCACTTTAAAGCATTTATTTCATATTCAGCATAAATAGTGCAGTGCTGATATCTGCGGGCACGGCAGTGTCCAGGCAAAAACGACCAAAACAGAAACAAAGGTACAGCCGTAATATCCTTTTCTCGTTAATAAAGCTAGAAGCATGAATTTTCAGTGACTAAGAGGGTATGTAACTATGTATGTACCCAAATTACATTCAATTTGAACCTAATTTTATCACTGACTCACTCACCGATCATCAAAATACTAAGGTACTTCTAGCAGACACAAAAGCTTTAAATTAACGTGGGAGAGCCATGCTTCGGCACGTATGGGCCGGCTCGTCTCCGCTCGTATTTTCTAAAGCTGTAACATCGTTCGTTGAACTATTCAGTAGGAAATGTTATTGAATAACAAGCTGTAAACTTAAACTTTGATTTGCAAGTCACACAAATTGTAAATCGTAAATACTCACACTTCATTATGTTATCCATGACTTGACACGACATTTATACACATTAAACGTAAACAGTCTTGAGAGTAAACATCCCCACTGTTTTATTACATTCCCAAAGCACCTTGACAAGTCAAGATTCAATAACGAAACAATAATAGGCTTCATGATGATCCTGTGGGACTGTGCTCTATCGCGGAGAATCATAGCTGCATGAATAAATAAAATTGTAGGCCTCGGCAACTGCCTTCCCAGCATGATGCCGTTGCGTAAGACACAAACTCATTCTTACACCGCGAATATCTTACCATTATCCGCCTTTGTATATACTAGCTTTTACCTGTGCTTTACTTGCATTTATGTAGAATTTGTCAGAAACAGTACCTAGTATTTTTTTGGATGAAAGGTAGCCTATGAGGTTTTCTGTACCCCTAACAATTGCGTGTTTACCAAATTTCGTTACGATCAGCTACATTGGTTAGGCGTGAAAGCGTTTCAAACAAACGAAGAAACCAACAGACTCACATTCTCATATATGCTAGTTAGGATAGTTGGGATTATGATCCTCTACTGCATACGGAAGGCAGAGGACCTGGTGCTCATTGGGAGAGGCCTATGTCCAGCAGTGCACTGCAATAGGCTAATTGATCGATTAATATGTTTCGGATCAAGGGGATATTCAAATTATTTTTTGCGTCCACATGTCTACACTCAAGGATATAAGCAAAACGTTGCCTACGCAACTCTGCTCCTCCTTCAGATATGTACGCTACTATCTCATCTTTCACTCAAAATCTAAGCTCCCATCGTATATAAATCTTATCACGCACATTCCCTGCTTCAAGGAATATACAAAAAAAAGGTAGTTTTGGCGAACCCCTTTACACCACAGCTAAGATAACCAAACAATTATATCGCTTTTGCCGCTTAAAAATAAGGACAGACTTAAACTTGCTTTCAAATTAAGTTGTTGAATTAGCTTCACAAATACTTAATTGTGAAAATGTCATGCTAGACCTAGAAAAAGGTTAAGAAAGAATTTCAAGCGAAGAACTGAGTACTGTGATATTCTTGCTTACAAATAGGTACAGCATTCCTTTCTTTATAACTGCTATATTATTTTTACATACTTCTGCATCTTACATTCTACTGCTATATTTTTTATTTATTATTTATTAAAAATATTAGTTTCTTATTTTTATAAAAAAAGCAATATCATTGAGTATTTTCACATCAGCTAAATTTGCGAAGCCTCCTTAACAATGCCAATAACATTTTCGAACAGAATTCGATATTACTTTGTATTCGATTTGGTTCGTGTGTATTAAATTGACTGACTATAAAAGAGCCAATCATATTTGAAATTTTGCTACTGAGAGAATATTGACACATCAATTTTATATCTGCTGTCTTTCTACACACCCTAGGTGATTAATGGCAGTACAATATACAATATCTAACAATTAGGTATTTTGAAACATTCAATTTGCTAAGGAAATCAAATTGTCATTACTTATAAAACTTTCGTTAAATACTATGTACCTATGTATGTGGGAGAGCCATGCTTCGGCACGTATGGGCCGGCTCGAATCCGCTCGTTACCACGACCTCACAGAAAACCGACCGTGAAGCTTGCATTGCATTTCGCCGCGTGAGTGAGATTATCGGAGGCCCTAACCCTTCCCTCTCCCTTATTCCCGTTCTTCCCCTCCCCCCCCCCCTCTTCCCACTCTTCCCTCCCTCCCCCTCTTCTCCTACTCCCACCTTAAAGGGTGGCAACGCACTTGTGACTCTCGAGTTACAAGTGCCCAAGGGCGGCGGTAGCCATTTACCATCAGGTGACCCGTCTGCTCGTTGGCCCCCCATACCATAAAAAAAAAAATGTGTATATTATAGAAAATATAAAAACTTTTACTTTTTAATGAAAAATAGTATTTGTTGTCAATGTACGAGAATATTTCGAATTAAACATTTTTCTTAAAAGTTCATGACCAATCATTTCTACATAGATACAATCTTGAACAAATAAAGTCTTTAAGGGTGCTTATCACCGTTCCATCAAATTTCCCATGTAAAAGGTTTTCAAATTAAAAATAATAATTGAATTGTTTTGGTTGTTTGCATTTGCGTACGAAACATGATTTACTGCGCCCTTGTGCCCACCAGTATGATAGGACGTCTTCATATCATGCAGGATTCACTTTTCAGTACGAGTAACAGTCGGATTAAGAATACCCTCATTTGTGTGCTTACTTAACAAGTTAAGGCAAGCTTTGGCAGGATTTTGATGTTGTTGTTCATTGAGTTTATACAATACCCACTCTCCGAACTTTCTGAATCAATATAGTCCATCCACTACATTAAAGGATGCTTTTATATTAATTCAGTTGCAGTTTGCATGAATATGTTTTCAAAACATCCTTAACGGCTTCCGTCTCCCGTCGGCCACGACTCATTGTTAAGGTTAACATTTTGAACAAATCAGAAACGCATCAAGCTTTCGCTTGCAGTATCTGGTATAGGTACCCGTTTGTCCTAATGCATGCCATCTATGATGCGTATGTACCATGACGGAAGTCGTACTCGAAAATCTATGGTTACAAAAACATCGACTAAAAAATGAATTTAGATGGCAGAAATACCAATGACTGGACTGGTCCACAAGTTTAAACTCGCTCAGCGTGCGATGGAGCGTGCGATGCTTGATGGTTTTCTAGGCGATACAATTCGAAATAATAATAACTTGACACATCCCTCATATGCCGTCTGTTCCCAAACTAGGCAGAGCCTATACTATAACCAGACTGCTGATAAACATACTTATATATTTCTAAATACATACATATTATAGATAAATTACACCTAGACACAGAACCAATGAACATACTCATCACAAATTAATGAAGTTATTCGGCAAAGAACTAGAGTAACCGATATCGTACAGAGAATCAGTATGCTGAAGTGGAATTGGGCCGGTCATATCTCTAGGCGGACTGATGGTCGCTGGAGCAGACATATACTAAAGTTGAGACTCCGATTAGGCAAACGTAGTGTAGGCCCTGAGGTACGATGGACAGACGACTTGAAGGAGGTGGCTGGCATCGGATGGATGCGGACTGTCTGACTGACTGAGGCCTTCGTCCAGCAGCGGAAGGCGATATGCTGATGACGATTAATACCAATGAACAACTGACTACCGGTAACCATAAACACACGCAAGACCAATTGTGATATTTTACTAAATGGTGTAGTTGGTGCTACGATGGAAAGATGTTCTCGCACTTTACCTGACGCTCATTCGTCTGTACTCAACGACAGAAAAAGTGGCACTATGTTAATATAGCGGAGGTATTGAATAAGTCGAACTATTCCAATGCGAGTTACAATCTGTGCACTAACTTCCTTTAAATATTTCACAGTCGGTCATGCTATTTCAATCCTTTGATAAAAAGCTCCGAATTATACAGCGGGAGAAGGATTATTACACAGTAGTGTAATAATCTTTCTCCTATGCCTTTGTGGCAAAGTTTTATATTAAAAGTTTTCTCAGATATTTATCTCTTAGTATATTGTCGATTTATGTTTTGAAACAGAACGAGTATAGGACATTTACCAAAGACAATCTACATCTTTTCGATCGTATCTGATGTTGGTTACTGATCCCCGTAGTAATGATTATAGGCTACAATAATTATACCTCTAATACATTTTCATCATGAAAGGATTTTTTCTATTAACATATAGAACCTGAACTAATACTTTTTACTTCAAGCACTGAGGAATATTTAACTGTATTATTTAACTGCCTATTTTGAGAAAAAGAATCCGAACTTTATAAAAGCTAAATATTGGCTTTCGCTTAGCCCACATTAACATCTTAATAAATCTTACTGGTTTATATAATTCCTATGGAAACAATAGTGGTGGCCGTGAGATACTAAAAAAAACTGTACCAAAGCCAAAGGCGGCTCGTACAATTAAGTTAAGTTCACTTTAAACTCACGGAAGCTGGAGAGGTTTAACAAATTATTAATATTATAAAAAAAAAAAAAATGTTTATTGTCACGAATCTAATAGATACAAGGCCAGTGATTTATATGATACAATATATTGTGGTATCTAAGGCGCTAAAGGTACCGAAACTAAGTCCCAAACTAGGCTTGAGCCTGTATTTTGGGAGACAGTGTTCAGTCGTGGATGTTATTACAGTTACACTGTTGTGAATTGAAGTAGCAGCTCTCACTGTGCGGCGCATTACATAATTTAAAGGATGTGTGTATATTTTTCGTGTGTGCGTGTGTTTGTGTGTGTATGTGTTTGTATGTGTGCGTGCGTGCGCGTGTGTGTGTGTGTCTTTAGGCTGTATATTTGAATAATTCTTCAGTCATATTGTAGTCAAGTTGTTATAGCCAAGTAGTCACCTTGTTTTTAGTTTCAAATTTATTACCTAAGTCCTGCAATGTTTAATTTCTTGTTAGCCGTATTATTATATATCTTAATGCTTAAACTTTTGTATTGTCGTCTGCCAAATGCTGTTTTGCGATTAATATTAGAAAAAAATGTTTTTTTTGGAACGTCTGTTAGGATCAGGAGGAGGTATGGATGGATGCTTCTTCATTATGACTTTGAGCACAAAGAGCTTACGAATTGACAAGAGCTTGCAATCTGAGTACAGTTACCCAGTAGGGTAACGGTAGGGCTTTCTTGTCATTACCTTCAGTACAGCTCTCTGCGCCCGTTCTAAGCCAATAAGATGCGTTTTGGCTGCCACACCCCATACTGTGATGCAATATTGAACAACGGACTGAAATAAAGCTATGTAAACCAATTTAAGTTCCTCTAGGTTTGTTATATCTCTTCAGTCGCCTTGTCCGCGTTATCATTAGGGCTATATGTCTGTCCCATTTCAGTCCGCTATCCAGTTGCACACCTAGGTACTTAGTGCAGTTGCCCCGAGCAAGTTCAAGGCAATTGCAGTTGTTCTGGGAGGAACAAGTGTGAGCCCTAATGCTGAAGTCTCGTGGCGGGTTATTTATTTTTGTTATTGAAAAGGGCACATAAGTTGTTTTTGAAAGATTTAAAGTAAGTAAATGAACCTTGAGCCAATGCATTATCTTTGCAAGGGAGTATTCCGTTCTCTCTTTAACCAACTGCCAATTGGGTCCCGAAACTAATACCGCCGTATCATCCGCATAGGTAATGATTTTAGTATACGGAAGCGACATAGTGCAGAGGTCATTTATGTATATTTGGAAGAGAGTTGGGCCAAGGATACTCCCCTGTGGAACTCCGTAAGAGACCATTTCCTCATCACTCATATAGTTTTCTTGCTGTAGATTGCTTTCGACCACGCAAATAGTTTTTAAAGATTTCATGTGCTGTACCTCGTATGCCATTTTTTTCTAATTTTGCTAGGAGGATGGGAACAGAGACCGTGTCGAAAGCCTTAGAAAGATCCATGAATACACACAGACACTTCACTTTGTTGTCAAGATTTTCAACTATTGTGCTTGTCAAGTCATGTATAGCGTCTTCAGTAGATAAGCCTTGACGAAATCCGTACTGGTTATTAGCTAGGATATTAAATTTATTAAGATACTTTTGAAGTGCATTATTCAGTATCTTCTCAAGAATTTTTGAAAGGGCAGATAGTACCGCAATAAGCCGATAATTACTGACACAATCTCTATCCCCGTTCTTGTATATTGGGTGTACAACAGCTTTCTTGAAAACATCAGGAAATATTCCAGTGCATATAGCTCGGTTACAAATATGAGTGATGGGAGGGATTAGCACTTGTCGAGACTACCTGCGAGGGAATGCCATCCGATCCCACTGCACAATCCACACGGATTCGCAAAATAATGGCTTCCACGTCTGCCTCGGACACCTCCAAAAGAGCTATCGAGTTTAGGTGACTTTTTATGTTACTTAGGTAATTGGGCAGATCAGTAGGTGGAGTAGGAGACGCAATAAGAATTTTGTCAGCTAGTCTTTTTCCTGTACCAGTAAAATATTTACAGACGTAGTTGGCTGATGCTTGTGGGCTTGTGGATATTTGAAGGAGTTCCACAGGACTAACTTTAATTGTATTTGAATTTGTTAAGGTCTTAATGGCTTTCCATAGGGCTTTTGTATCTTTCCCTTCGTCATCAATCAGACTTTTGCCGTACGCTATTTTCAACTTACGAAGAAGTGAGTTTTTGAGGATGTAGGGCGGTATATAACAACTATAGTTATGTTATTTTCAAGCTGGCAGACCAGACAGTTAGCGTTGCTGAACACTGGCTCGTATATCTTATATGAGAACTTCGTACTTATGAACATAATTGTACCATCATTTTGGTTTGAAGTAGATTTTGTAGCATGTGTTGTGTGTAGGTTGTTGACCTTACTTAGCCAGCACTCCGTAAGTACAATTATGTCGTATGTAAGTTTAGTTTGCGATAGTAACAAACGTAATTGATCGAGATTTTTATTAACACTACGAATATTAATATGAAACATAGTAATAGCTTTGTTGCATTTTTTAAGATATTTATGGCATTCCTCTGGCTTACAAACAATCGCATTTTTTGAAGAGTCTATTATGTCCAACTCACAGTTTATATTATTTATGGTTGCCATTTATATAATCTAAGAGTACAAACAAATACCCTCATATTAAGTGGCGCTTAAACATTTAGCCGTTAGACTTTAATTTTAAATTTTTTGCAAGCATAAAATAAAATACTTATATGAAACCTACATCAAAATAGGAAGAGGTTCTCAATTCAAAGTAACGTCAAGGATTTCAATATGCAACACACTCATACATCGCATGTAGAATACATATTTTTCATTAAACCAGAATTTACCAACATTTGCTTATGATAAGTTTGTAATACTGTAAACTTTGAGGTGAGGTGGGAGGCGCTGTGTGCTGATGTACACCACAAACGAGTTCAACAACAGATGCTAGTATTAGACATAATAAAACCATAAATATTGTATGGTTAACTAACTTTTATTTAACTAGTAGGTACATAAATAAAGTTATGTTAAACCTTATTTTTTTCAAGACGATTAACATATATTTTTACTATTAGCAAATGCTACGAAAATATTCATATTGCAATCTTAAAAACATTGTGGCGCGGCGGATGAGTATTCGACAACTTCAGGGGTCACGGATTCGATTCCCGCACAGTGCAAATATTTGCATTGGTTTGCATGTTTCTATGTTTGTATGTATGTATGTATGTATTTACAGATAAAGTATATCTAAATACGATTATTCGTGATCTAGAATATATTCAACACACAGTACAAGCTCTGCGTAGTTTGGGTCTTTTAAGTTAACTCCCGCATTAGGAGTATTCCGGTGTCGCGGGGGGCTTCACAAACATTCAAATAACGGACACAAAGAACACCCTAGGTCTAGGTCTAGAAAGCGCTGTACTTATTATTACTAGAGATCGCGTGGTGGTCGAATTTCGATCATGGTTTATTTCATTGGCCAATATTACTTGACCTGTCATTGTATAGACTTTTGTACCATGACAGGTCAAAATATATACTGGACACTGATGGCTGTATGTACCCGTTTTTGCATTTTTTTAACTTTGCAGCAAATATTGTTAAAAAATTTTAGCATTCGTCACTTCTTCTCTGTATAAACTATAAGTGTGCAGCAAATATTGTTCAAAAATTTTAGCATTCGTTACTTCTTCTCTGTATAAACTATAAGTGTGCGAAATTTCATACTCCTCCGTCAGCCCAATTTTCGTAAAAAGGGATCCAAAGTTTTCGCTTCACGTATTAATATATAGATTATTGTTTGTATAGCAATACTGACAATTTTATTAATAGAGTAAACGGAAACTTATGCTCATAGGACTAACCGCAACGTGCAGGAAGTAGTAGGTGGAAGTACACAAAAGTCGTAGTTAATGTGTAGTGTTTACCTTTTACATCGCGTCGTAAAGTGGCTTCTTTCTTGTCAGTAAAATAACAAAGAATAATGGCTATTTTATGGATGAGTTGAAAACCGTATCATTAACACCTGTCATACAAACCAACAGAGGTTGATGATGAATTGGTATTTTTTACAAAACTTATAAAATATCTGAGAAAATATATTATCCATATATGTTGGTTATTGAATAATGAACGCAGAAATTAATTAATCGTATGTCAAATCTCTTGTTAAGTATTTATTGAGTTGCTAAAAGCATGATTAGACACTTTGATTTGATCATCGGGTCAGCTAACAGAGCTTATGCCAAATATCATTCGAATGTTCAATGTAGTTGATCATCGATTAGTAATTTTTTCTTTGATCAACGTTTCAAAAACTCGAATTGATATGACACCACTGTTAACTCGCCAGTTCTGATAGTCGAATTTTGATCAGCCTTTCAGAAACCGGGTGTATGTTGTGTTATAAACTATGAGAATTCTTATTAAAAATTAGGGCAAAATAGGAAAAATATATATTTTAAATATTAATCATACTTAGAAATATATAATTAATAATTATAATATGTGCGTGACTGTGCGTCAACTATATCTGCTAAGCATTATACTCAAGCAGCATACCTTACTCCCCTATAATCCCTTACCTTCAAATAAACGCCTGAAGCATAAAGTCTGTCCTGTAAATGAAGATAGGCCGTCGACATCCTTTGCTGGCAAATTCTTTGAATTCCTAGGTAGATACATATATAATAAAGTGAACCTGAAATTGCAAGTATATTCACTAACAAAATATAGCTGTAAAACCACTACATCTCGTTGGCTAAAGACCCTTAGCTATGAGGAAACCGAGAGCCTATTACTAGTCCCATCTTGAATTATAATGACCCACTTCAAAAGTGATGTTTTACTTACCACAACATCGTAGAACTAGCACCAAAACATTCATCCCCGCACACACACTCACATACGCACAAACACGCACTCACACACACACACACACACACACACACACACACACACACACACACACACACACACACACACACACACACACACACACACACACACACACACACAAACCCACATACTCATACCTAAACCCCCCACTCACACACGCACATTCTCATGCACTTAACATAATAATAACACTGCTTTTCTTTTATCTAGTAAGGTTACACCTGCTTTAAGAACCATGCTGTCTAGAGTTAGGAGAGGCTGGTAATTTGTAATACAGGTCTATTTACCTAGTACAGATACCAGTCTCTCACACAGACTCATATGTAACATAAACAACTAGATTAAGAATTGTTAGCTGTAACCATATCTGTGTGAGAGAGAAAAATAAAGTTATTATTATTATTATTAATATCCTATATCTCTAAGTATGTATACTAACTATAACATGATAAGTAATAAGTATTATTATATCCTAACTATAACATTATAAATGCGAATGTCAATTTGTTTGTTTAGTTTAGTCTTTAATTCAGGAAAGGGTTTTGTTCCCGAGGGATAGAAAAAAAATATTTTAACGTGAGTAAAACCGCGGGCAAAAGCTCATTTATAAATAAAACCTTAAACTTTATAGATACTGATAGATGTCAAAAGAATGATGGAAGAGGACGAAAAAGGTCATTCGTTTTTGTCATTCGTTTCTGTCGTTCGTTTCGGCCTTCTATGTCCCTTGTGTTTAGAGGCATTTTGCAACTTTCCGAAAGTATTTTAGAAATAAAAGTCTATTTATAAGCCAGAAACACTACTCTTAATTTCCAATACTTGTTATGTAAAAAGGTCACAGAGGAACCTGTGCTCGAATTGGAAGTACGCCTTTGGGGAAGAACTTGCACCCTATAGAATATCACCGCCAAAATACTTCGTATTGATTTTATTTTATTTGCTATTTACTCATGCTTGTTTTTTAATACACGACTATTTTACAATCAATTCGTTGATTTGTTTATAGAGCACGAGCACAAGAAAATGCATGGTTACATGTATCTATCCATTTACTATAAAATTATGCAAATAATTGTTGTTTATTAAATAAACCATATCTGGTACACCAAGTGTTAAAAAGCTGACAAAATACGCATACTATATATACTAATACGGAATGAACCTTATTATAAAAATACACGTTAACCTTTGTTAAATATAAAACACATTTGGCGAGAACATTATAACACCTAGGTCGTTATATAATTTAATAATGAAATAAGACCTCTTGCGTAAAGCTTGTAATTTATGGAAAGGGGCAAAAGACCGAGGGGCAATGTAAATAAATAATTCTCCTTACTTAGCCATACCTGCATACATTGAGTTCGTTTTTAGCTGTAAATCTGTGTATCACCTTTCAAAATGCAGAACCCTGTGACGGGATTTTCACCTAAGTTAACAAACTTTTTTTATTAGTTAGTTTTAATTATGATCTTTAGTAAAGAGTGTATTTAAGTGTCTCACATTCTGCTACATATTCAAATACGAGTTAGGTATACACTTATGGGAGCTTTAAATCTTTAATACATATTTGAAATACCTACTAAATTCTAATATGAAATTCTTGCTCACAAAGGGGACAGCTTATGAGACAGAGCTGACATTATTATTAGGCGTGTCATTTCCATATTTCGCCAGGAAAACGTATCTAGAACCGACGCAGACATTCTAATCTGAATAAGTGACAACGACCTAATCTTGCAGAGGAATGCATTCTACAAGAACTTTTGGTTACAGTTGAACAAATAGACTGGAGTAGAAAGGAAAGGAAATATTCAAAATTCTGCCTAGTTCTAGATCGTTCAATAAGTCCCGAGACTAACTTGGAGATGGGGCATATATTAATTATTTTTTTTAGTTTTAGAAAATACTGGCCATTAAATGATATGTATATTTTTTTTTTAAATCGACCAATAAAATATCGAGTTACAAATATTTATGTGACACTTTTGTAATTTCGAAACGTTTTTTTTTGGTTATGATACGCGATTATGATAGCAAAAGAGGACATGTTCTTTCTGATGGTAAGCGGCTGCCCGTACCTAATGTATACTGCACCAGCAGAAATAGAACACTTTGTTAGTAACATGTTGACTTACTTCTCCTGTTGAGCCCAATTTGAACAGAAAACCACGCTATGGCTGAAACAACTTTTACCATAGTTTTTTTATCTTTTATTATTAGTCTTTACTCATGCACTGGTGTTTCTTCTGATGGGTGTAAAATTATTCACAGTCAATGTCTATAAAGTCCCGGAGATGACACATTTTTAAAAAATGAATTTCATTAGAGATGAAAGGGATATCCGGCCACTATCCAGTATCGACCTAAATTTACTATCTGACCGGATAGTGAACAAGTATCTGGCCGGATACCGGATAGTTGATTTTTGTACTTTATTTAAAAACCAGATAACTAATATAATCACCATATTTTCATTTACAACAAAAGAAATAGTATTTTTACTGCACTACAGGCAAATTATGGTATATGAATACCAATTTCTATTAAATAATTATCACTTTATTGAAAATTATGTTGTGTTTAATCGTTAATTAATTTCCAAATAAATCTTTTCATAATTATATAATATGTGGTTAACGCTATTTAATATAAAGTCTTAACTATCTTACGTAAGTTAAGTGTTACTCTTTTAAGCAAAAAAATATTGTTTTAATCCATAAATTATAGAAATATCAGTGAACAAATATAAAAAAAATTCATTCAGCTGAACATAGAACCTCCTCCTATTTTGAAGTAGGTGAAAAATATAATAAAAATTTTAATGAGACTAATTACTTGTTGTGTTTAATTTGGTAAGAACCTCGTTAAAGCAATAGCAGAACTTGTATCTACTTCTTAGCCGCTGTTAAAGATTAACTGCTAATGAAGATAGAAACCTCTGCTGCACTCTTTTACTTTCAACATCTCTCACGCAGTTGTCTTAATAATGTTGCGTTGAATAGTTAAATTAATATAAGGAGTTGAAAAGACTTGCTAATTTAAGACCCTCATGCTTGGTAAATCAGAAGTACTTTACTCAGTTTTATGTTTGTCTATTTTTAAGACAGCAACGTGGAATTACTTACTACACCAGGGCAGGCGGTTTAACGGTTGGCCGCATATCCGGTATCCGGCCAAACAGCTATTTATTTCATCTCTTATTTTCAGATTATTGTCATTTTATTTAATAAGTGGCACATTTCAATTTCATAAATGTAAAAAAAATCAAAATTAATAATCATTAACAGAACGTTCTTAAATACATTTATATTTTCAATGTTGTCTTTTATTTTGGATCTTGCCGTCTAATTCTAATTCTGAACCCTTTTCAAAATTTGAAGTCTCTTACTCAGTGGGTAGATAATTTTAAATCAAGGACAAAATTCCGCTCGGACGGACATGAAAAATCGAGTCAATAAAACGTCGTAAAATAATGATTACCCTATAAAAAGTAGTCTCAGCGTCTCTAGCGTGCTAGACCGTCCTATAAACTTTACACTAAACTACTAATATACATAAAAATATACAATTTTTATCTTTGAGAGCAATGGATAATATTTGTGGAGACTGAGCAAGACTGATTTATTAACCATGAGTATAACTCATTTACTGCGACCCTTACCGAAGATGGGCGGTAATCTTTATATGCAGTCACCAAAGATTCGAACACAGACAATCATCACATAGAATTTCACATCACTAGACCGTTGCCCGCTTTCTAAATTTGCCAAGAAGTACAGCATGGCTTGTGTATTAAAACGTCAACATTATAACTATATCAGAAACCCCGAGTATTTTATATACGAGTTTCTCCTTGGCCAACGGTCACTGTGTTGAAAAGGGTCCTTTTTAAAATTGTCTTTGATGTGTAATAAATTCACAAACAAATGTTCTAAGTTAACGTTGGGTAAAACGTTAAACTTATAGCAAATATAACGACAGATTTCAAATTCACCCCGTATAAAATTTTGGTTGTAAAACTATTGTAATACAAGAGACCGACAGAGTTCGGCCATAGGGCGGACAGCTGTTTGGTGAACAAATTAAAATAGTAATGGTTTTCTTTTATTATGGAATAAATATTGCTAAAGATTTGGTTGTACCAAATGAACATTATATGTATCTATGTGCACAAAACTAAATAGATTATTAGTTTCCATATAGCTTCAACTACTATATACAATAATATTGTTATTGCAATAATAATGTCTGTACCTTTGCCAAAGTCCCAAACAAAGCTGTAGGTGTCCTTTTTGGTTCCTAATCTTACTATCCCTTAGTTCAAAAATAAAGGGAACCATAACAAGATCCTTTATTGTCTCACGGTGTATTACGGTGTGTATTATTAGTACATATTCTATACTATACCTACACCTACATACATTTCAGGATCACAAAGCCGGGTACTGAAAAACTGAATTTATCGCAAAGGAGGCTTATGGAAGGTTTAGGTTATCGTCTTGCCAACTGCAATTCTGTCCTAAATTGCTGTTCAATCCTATATGGGTTCCTTTTTCGTGTAATTTATAGTGTATGAGTCCATGGCTTGGTGTCCATGAGTTGGATATTTCTAAAGTCCCAAAAGCTCACTTATTACAGTCATTTGGTGCTCAAAAAATAGGTTACCTGAAAAGGTTTCCGGGAGTTTTGAAAATGGATAATTTTATAGATTTCGACATGCTTTTTTCGAATTTCTTGCCACCTTCTATCTATGCCGCTCGTGCCGACATATTGGAAAAAAAACGATTTTGGTGTAAACTCGCCACAAATATAGCAAAATAAATGAGGACTGTTAACACACATGTTTTACATTTTAGATATCAGTTATTAAACTAACACATACACCGTTTTTTGTGCGATTCACTTGTATTTTCGGAAAACCCGATTTTAACAATCGAAAGTACGTATAAAGTTATAAAGTTAATTATAAAAAAAACAAAACACTTTGACCCACTTGACATAGTTCGTAATTTTTTTTTTCATTTTGACAATATGGCGTCTAATTATCGCTGTGGTGAATTTTGATTACTGTCATGTCCTTAGTGACACTCGCAAAGTTAAGACGAATCGATTGACATAAGAATCATCAAAATCGGCCTACGCGTTTGGTCTCTAGAACGCCACATAGGAATAATAATACATATATAGACTGATAAACACATTACCCTTCTTTGCGTCGCGCAGTCGGGTAAAAAGTCGTATAACCCCACTTCCGAATGCGATATCAAAATAAAATGCCTGCCGATTTTTATTATAAGTCAAGCATATGTACCGTAACAGATATTTTTTAGTGTTGAGTAGTGTAATTATTAAGTTGTACACGAACTTCTAAAAGTGCGCGACCAGGGATTTACTTCGAACCGCCCCGTAAGACTGTAATTGTTAGACCACTTGGCTATCTCGCACTCTTACTAATAACCATAGACATTTCTATTGACCCCGATGGCAACTGAGTTCATTACTGCGAAAGATAAATTTCTACTCTTAAGAGTAGAGAGTAGAGGAGTTTTGCAGAATTTCGCAACCACTCGTGATCAAAGGTTTATTATTTTGAGTTCTAGTGATAACAACATTAGGTTATAATAGTTTCAACAACATATGCAGCAGTACAGATGGTGTCCATCTATCAATAATTTCGTTACTAGACAGACAACGGACTTAACTCTCATGCAAGACACTACCCTACTTATTTATTTATTATTAATTAATTATTATAATACTGATTTTTAAAGAAAGGGCTATGAAAACGCTGTTTTGAAATTATTTATTAAGATTATTCTAATCATGTTTTATATTATTTAATTATATAAAAACTATATAGTAAATAAACATAAGGCCATTTGCCGAAACAATAGATACTCATAGCAGGAACTCAACAGAAGATTCTTCCGTCTTTTCTTTGTATAATTTCGACAAACAATTCACTTTTGCGTTGCTAACCCTAACTACCCTCCCGACCTATCGACTGATCCTACTCACCATCACAAAATAACAGGACCATCTTCGTAAACTACTGAAACGACAAATAAGAAACATCACTGTCAAACTTGGTATGTGTTTTTTCCGTCAAAAGTAGGTACCTCCAATATTTTCCTATGCGATAAAAAGTATAAATAAATCATAACTTAAGTACAAGTTAAATTCAGAAGAGAGTAGCAGAAAAGATTAAGTGTAAATGTATTTAATTAATTAATTTTATTAATATATTTTGTTAAAAATCAATATCGAATCAATCGTCAAAAATATTGAACTGAATATTTCATAAAATCAAACAATAATTCTGACGGTCAGACTTTCTAATAGAGGAGAAAATAACATAGTTGGACAAGACTATAACATCAAATGTTACTATTAGTGACTAATACGTACGTCCGTTACTAGTACGGAGTTACAATATGTTTTACTAATAATTAGTGAAACATATTATAACTCCGTACCTTCTCCACTAGACCTTGTTAGTAACGAGCCGTTCCCTGCACAGTTTGACCTGCGTTTATGTTTCCTGCTCCTAAGGGTAATAAATAGCCTTAACCTTATATTAAATAGCCTTAACCTTCCTCAAGAATGTATCAAACGCGAATAGAATTTTTCAAATCCGACTGGCCAGTTCCATTTCTATATCTATAGATTTCAGTCAATAAAATGCCCTCATCAACTTGACGTCAAGACAAGACAATGTAAGAATGTTACAAGATACTAAGAGAAGGTCTGCTCTTAATTAGCTGAGACTGTAAACGAGACGAGTGAGCACATGCAGTTGATGATTGTGTTATCTAAAAATGAAGAAATATATACACTCTAAGGAGCTGACGAAGATTATAAACAGCTGTTACAACAGTTTTCAACAAAGCGTTTTTCCTACACCTTATAAATATACAATGTGGTCATTAAATGTTTTTATAAACAGATTTATGGTTTTCAAAATTTTGTTCTATAATTTATTGTGATACAACTAACAAAATAATACCGAACGGTATTGAACAGTGATCTTGTAAAACGTTGAACATCACCAAAACGTGATCGACACTGAAATCTCTGTAATTCGCTCCGTAAAGAACTATAGACATAGAGACTCTCTCCGACTAAAATGTGAGTTTAGTTTTACAACCTGCTCAAAATTTTACTACAATATATTTTTTCCATTAACGTTTATAATACAAAAACTTAACAAGTCAATAAAGTCTAATAATATATTATTTACTGTAATGATAGGATATCGTTGTACGTCACAATTTAACATATTGTGTTCTTCAATTACTGCTCATAACCATTATTAACTACAACTGTCTTTCTTTTCCTTTTGGATGATTTATAAATTATTTGTTTCGTTTTATGTTCCCAAGTTTGAATCAATTATGTTATACCATAAATACTTTTGCTGTCGATAGATACACGCAATGTCTCGTCGAATTAGGTAAGCCAATCCCAATTTTAACTTAATACTATTAAGTTATT
The DNA here is from genome assembly GCA_963859945.1 of Euplagia quadripunctaria. Classification (NCBI taxonomy): domain Eukaryota; kingdom Metazoa; phylum Arthropoda; class Insecta; order Lepidoptera; family Erebidae; genus Euplagia; species Euplagia quadripunctaria. Next base: position 14,056,698 of record OY982560.1, on the reverse strand, counting down.
AGTCTCATTAATGGCCTGAAAGATTAGTTAGGTGTTGGTTTCCGTGATTTTTTAGTAGGTACATATAATATCGTAAATCTGAAGTTTTGGAAATAATGAATTTTTTTTACCTCGCAGCATGACGTAGACGTGTCGACGCCGCCCAAATTATACGATAAACACTATGTTTTTGTCACGTACCATGTTATTTATTGTCACACTATCAATTTTGAATCTTTTTCGAGAAGCCAATTATTGTTATAGAGAGCGAAGGTTACACGTGACGTTTATTCGCGAGCGTTTTGTATGTGAATAACACGCGGTGTCCGCGACACTTGCATAAATACACGTGCAATCGCGTTGAATATGCGTACGTGGTGTATATTGTCATGTGCACAGTGCTGTGAGCGGTGTGGCGTGTACCGGCGCGGCGTCGAGCGTGCGCGCTCTGCCTCTCCGAGAACTCAACTGTAGGGCTTCTATACCGCTAGGGCGGCGCGCCCACGCTCGATACCGCCGCCTTCCCAGCGCCCTCCCACATACCTAAATCGTTTAAAAAAATTCAACTGTTCATTGCAAAATCACCGATACTATTTAATGTATTTCCAGCCACGTCTCGAAAATATTTAAGTAAGATTTTGCTTAACCCCCGACGGTCTTACAGTCGGAATATAAAACAGGATTTCATTCAGTGTCTTATCATAATTTGACAAGCGGGAGGCGTGGCTGTTGAACTAAATTAATGTTTTAACATGACTCTGTCAAGGTTTATTCCTGGCTTATTTGCCCCAAACACTTAAGGCCCTTCAATCCGTTCTACGTCCTCAATATAACAGTTCCAAACGTAACATAATACATTTATTGATACTACCCATTTATATTGTTTTTAAACTTACTAAGCTAGACGATGAAACTACTGCCACTAGTAGTACCAAAAGCACCAAGGAGCAACGTTCAATTGTATGTAAACAAAGCAGCCCTTTGATGTTGGGTAGACCGCCGATGCCATAACAATACAAAACCGCTCTCCTCAGTTTTTATAAAAATCTGTTGTCAATAAACTTTGACATACACCCAGTGGCGGATTTACATGCAGGCCTAGGGCGGCAGATTTTAGGGGCGGCAAATTTGGGGCCCACATTATTTTTTATGTGTTATCCTGGGGTATCGAATTAGATAACCCGACCAGTAGGGGCGGCAAATGTGTAAGTCCGCCGCTGCGCTGCTACCTTCATCTGATGTCTCAAGTTTAGATCACGACTTCAGCGGCACAAAGACAACATTTTAGCAGCTCATACTTCCATAAGTTTTTGTTACTAATTTCCGAACAAATTTAGCTATAAATAAACATGTCCCCGAGGATTTGGCCTTCATAAATACATGTTTCAGAATGTTGATTGATTCACATGTCTCATGCCAGAAGAAAATTTATGATTCAATAATATAATCCAAAACCATTTTGATTGATACTTGTATTATGTTCTAAGCTCTAATCTAATCTGTTAATGCTTCTATTTTTCTAATCTCTATCCATCCTCTTCCTATCCCAATGCTTGACCTATTAGGATTATAAACTGCTAATACTTCATAATTTTGGGAACGTTGATTTTAGCTGTGTAACGTATAAAAATTGTGTCCTCTTCGCTGATATTTCATGTTTATAACTCTAATCCATCTCGTCTCATCTCGTCATAGTTCGCTTCTTTCACTTTTGTACTTAGTATAAATGCTTTATAAATCAAACAAGAGATTTACAAAGCAGGTCGAGCAAGTCAGGGTCGCATAATTATCTTTAACTCGTAACAATACATTTCAAAGCATATCAAGTCAATAATTACACCGTAAATCTTAGCCACAACAACAAATCGTGGAAACTAATTCTTAATAATCAAGGTAACTCTGACGGGCTTAAATGAATATTTTATACATTTATAGATTTCCAGCCGAAATTGAACAACGTCTATCAAACCTTTCAATTTATGATATTATGTCCGTTCTAGATGACAATGCTTGATTTATGTTTGGAATGACATCAAATTAATCAACAATAAAAAATCAATGGTTTACAAATGTCACAATTGAAATCCTCCAAATTAAATTATTTATCCACTGTTACACAGTAACATTAATCATTAATTAATTATTATCTCCCTTATCATTTGTTACGACACAGCTGAATCTAATTGTGGATTATGTAAATGACTTCGATATCTCACTTGTAGACACACACCTTTGTCTTATGGGAAACAGTAAAATAACTTTACGTTAAAAATTTAAAAAGTTGTTACAGTGTGAGCTCTTTAAAGAGATACTCTACAGTCCGTGATGGGACAACTGGTCTATTTGCGCTCAGAACGTAAACGCTGGGATTGATTGATTGAGGATTGATTGATTGATTGATGAAAAGGTCAATAAGACACAAAATGTTTAGTATTCTTCCAAATTTATTGTATCGTCTTCAAAGTAGGCCCGGCCGTTAAGAAATAATTCACTTACGCCAACGAATAATGAATAATAATCCAGTTATTAAAACATTTTTTAAATGCATTCGATGACGAATGATCCGTCGCACAGAGCCATATCCGGTGAATACGGTGGATGTTCGATGGTATTTATTGACTTTTTGGTCAAAAATTCGTTCACAATTATGGCCTTGTGCGATAGCACATTGTCGTGGTATAATATCCAAGAAATTTCTTTACAGAAATTTGGCTTTTTTCGACGAATTTGTTCTCTCAAACACCGCATAACGCTCAAATAATATTCTTTACTTACAGTCTGACCTCCTGGCAAGAATTACGAGTGCACAACACCCGACAGTCAAAGAAAACAGTCAAGGCTTTTACGGTTTACAGATGGAAATCGCCATTCCGAAGCTTGCATGTCAAACTCGTAAACACGTGTCTCATCACCAGTAACAATGCGTTTTACGAATGTAGGGTCGGAATTGACTCTTTCTAGCATGTCTTCAGCGACTTTTACGCGATTGAGTTTTTGAAGAAAATTCAGATCGTTTGGGACTAGTCGAGCGGCAATTTAACGTGTTTCATGCCCAAGCGATCGTTTAAAATGGTACGAATCGATTCTTGAGACACACAAAGTTCAGCGGCTATCTCCCTCAAACTTGAATGAGGATTTTCAGTCACAATTCCCGTCACTTTAGCGATGTTAACTTCAGTTGAAGACGTTGATGGCCGACCAGAGCGAGGCAAATCTTCCAACAAGCTCGACTGCTTTTGATTACACTGTACCATTCATATGCACGAGTTTTTGGTAAAGTCGATTCACCGTATGCTTTCTGTGACATTTTCAGCGACTCTCAACATGAAATTCCATTTGCAATGCAAAATTTGAAACAAACGCTTTGTTCGATGTTTTTATCCCTTATAAAAATCGCAACACGCTTGAGATGAGCTTACAAAATCGAGTACCTACTAAAAACAAACTGAATGACAGGTATTGCTCAAACTTCGCGCCAATATAGAAAACAGTTCTGAAAACTTAACCACAAAAAATAATTATTTGAATTGAATTTGGAATTAGAATTAAATTATCAATTCCCGATACTTTTTTGACAGAATGTATTCAGATTAGCTCCGTCTTAACGAAACAGTACACAGTTACTCCTTTTTCTTTTTCTCTAAACAAGACAATCATCGAGGAAATGGGAAAAGGGCATCATCCTTATTTTAATGTATTGGGACATACTACACACAAAGTTATTTTTTCTTCAGGTAGACCAACGCGTGTAGACATGTTTATGCCTACAAATATTTGCACTGAGTGAGAATCGAAATGCTTACCGTCGCACCACGTAATTAGTTTTTCATTATTTCTTTTGAATAAAAAATTCTTTTGCGTAAATCGATTTACAACACAAACAATATAATACAGAGGTCTTAACTGTAGCTATTAATCAATGCTGCCAGTCTGACGTCACTGAACTCATCAATTGTTGTGCTCTCATCCATGAGTAATAACCCGCCTACGTGTGTAAGTTAGCTTATATAATTACGACTCATTTACATACCAGTTGACACATGTAGTTTGATAAATAGATAGAATATAATTAATTGTACACTAAATACAGAAAATATTAATAATATGGTATCATATAATTGATATCATCCACAGCTAAACACATCAAATTAGTTTCTGCAATGCAATCTTCTTATAGGTACGTAAATGTAAATATAATGTAAATAAAGTTTAAATACTGTTCGTTGGTAAACGCATCACTAGAATATATTTGGTTTTAAAATATTCGTAGTAGTACGAATTAAGTTTTTAGACAGATAAATTGGAAAAGTAGGGCAGAAAATCAGAAAATTTGTAAAAAACAATACCTATTTGATTTTAATCTTTCGCGGCTTGTATATTTTAGTATACTTGTGCAAATCTGTGCTTAATCGTCGAGTAAAAAAAGATATCGTAATTTATGAGTATTACGACGATAAAGTCCCGATTTATACATCTATACTAAAGGTTTGTAAAGAGGTAAAGTTTGTGAGTTTGGATGTTAAGGGTAATCTCCGGTACTGCTAATCCGATTTTGAAAATTAGTTTAGTCTTAGATAGCCCATTTATTGAGGAAGGCTATATAACATCATGCTACGACCAATGGGAGCGGAGCACCAATGAAAAATGTTGCAAAAACGGGGAAAATTTACAAACGCAGAAGAAGTTGCGTGGGTCAGCTAGTGTAATATTCATACAAATCGCAAAAGCGTGCAGGTTTTACTGGTTGACAAATACTAATTTATTATTTTGTATCATTACTAATATTAAAGTATTAATTTATAAGTATTTAGCCCTGTGCTAAACACGTTAGTCAAATGGGTCCGTAGCTCTTGTACTAGTTCTTTCTCTGTCTCTCTATTCTCTTAACTATTGTAATATTCCTGAGTTAACGAAGTGCAGGCTGGTAGATCTTATACGCCATTAACAGCTTTAATGAGAATCGTCTGACTGCATTTTCTTTTCATTTTAAAATGAATATCTAATGAAATAATGAGTATCATAAATTGTAGCTCGTTATTTTTTTTTTCATGTATCACAGTTTAACGCTAGGGCTTTCTTGAAGCTGTTTGACTTTTGTGATTTTCTGCACCTACATTCTTCAACATGTACTGGAATATCAAAAAGTCATGCGCTAGTTCAATTTTGGTCATAGTCAAAAACCGTAAGTTCCGAGACAATCCCGATTTTGAATAAAAACTTTTGTGAGTGGTATTCATATCTATAAAGAACTAGCTGCGCCCCTCGGTTTCACCCGCGTAAGTCGCGATGCCAATATCTTGATAAAAAGTAGCCTTTGTGTAAATCTAGGTCTCCAGCTATCTACATACCAAGTTTCATCAATCAAAGAGTAACAGACATCCATACATCCTCACAAACTTTCACGTTTATAATATTAGTAGTATGTTATACGCTTTTATTCCGATTCAACGGATAAGCAAACGGATTTGAATTCTCCACTGAGGCACGTAAAATGTGAAAAAACGATATAAGCAGGTTGCTTTTAAGTAGGTGCTATTGCCATCCGTCCGGGTTTCCCCGGATTTGTCCTAGTTTAGAGGGCGTCCGTGGAGCGTCCGGGTGGGGTTTTCAAAAAGTGTCCGGGTAAAACCCGGACACTCTGTGCCAGGGGACAATTATGATTATAGATGAATCGTTAACAAGCTAAAAATTTAAATGGAATCAGTGTCTTTTTTAAGGTGTCCGGGAACGAATCTCGATTTCACCCATGTGTCCGGATTTTTTTAAGTTTTTGTCCGGCGTCGGCAATTTAAGTGATGGCAGGCCTACTTTTAAGGTACTTCAGACGAATGAGAAAATAATCGTAGAGTATGGGCATCGAGAAAAATAATAAAATTTTGCTACCAGTCCTTAAAATGAAATCTTCTAAAAATGTATAAACTTTAATTCTACTCAAAACTATGTCACATGAAACAATTTTAGGCCAAGAAAGAAAATTGTACCACAACATGTAATTGAATAAATTCAAACGTAAAAAGCGGCATTAGCGCCACATAAATCTGTGTTGTAGTGGGCGCAAAAACAAATGGATCACCTAATGCAGTAGCGTACTGCGGACAGTGGCGGGCCGGCGGGGACTGATATCATCAATGCGGTCAACGGCATGCGCTCGGTGACCACCAGCCCACTGACCGGACGAACACCGGCCGCTGCACTCTATACCAAACCTCGATTTGACCCTACACTAGTGATGTACGTATCAAAAAATACTGGAAAATAAAATAATAGCATGGCTAAATCATTGCGAGTGTTATAAATGTAATTTGAAAGACAATACCGAGTCAAAGGCTACTACTACTACTACTTAATATTAGAAATGAATATACCTAGTAAACAATAAAACCGAAGCGTTTTTGAAAAAGCTAACAAATTTGTATTTAGATAGCACGCCCGTCTCTGGCATCAATTGCCGAAGAATTTTGGCCCGTCTTTCAGGGCAAACTTAACTTTGCAATTCTAAAAATACTATCCTAAACGTCGATGTACGACAAAGTCAACTTTCCAACTGCAAAATATAAGTTTGAAATCACAAAAACAATTTTTTGATGTGATATAACAACAAATTAACGACTTTCGGATTTTTTCCTTTACTTGTGCTGTTAGACATTGCTTTTAAAAAAAATATGATTCTAGGTCAATGGGAAGTACCTACCCTAGGTTTTGATTTACCTACGAAATGTTCAAATTTGGTCAAATCCTAGGCTGAAATTACCATATCTTTCCATTGCGTTGACTAAGAAGTTTGAGTTGTTTACAGCTTCGAGCTTAATTTCAACTTGATGCCTTCACGAGTTCCTGAGAAAAAGGGTCTTGATACACAGACAGACAGACAGACAGACGGACAGCAAAGTGATCCTATAAGATCCTTTTATTCCTTTTGAAGAACGGAACCCTAAAAATACCTACCTACAGACGCTAGATAATATTTTATGGAATTAAATACCAATTTAGCGATAACCTAAATACAAATGGTTTGCTACTAGGAACTCAACTTATGGTAAGAAATAAAAGATGAGAGATGAGAATATGAGAATCAGGAAAAGAAAAAATTAAGTAAATATTGAATCAACTTATAGAAACATATTATTAGTTTACTTAAAATATGCTAAATTACTGACTCATCTCAATAGTTTAATAATACCATGAATTCTGTAATATTGTCTATAACATAGACGATCTAACAACAACGGATATCCCCATCTGAAAACGAATGGGAAAAAGAGAATGGCTCTGTGAAAGAGCCATGGCGACTGAAATTGTTGGATAGATCAACGACCGAATCATATCACATATATTATATCTTTGCGTAGACTATGTCATGGACACTGAGCAAGTGACATAGTACCCTGAAGAGTTTCTCAACTCTGAAGTCTGAAGCCAAACGTTGGCAGGGGTGTTCCAGTTCTGTGATGCCATGGCGAACCAAGACTGTGTAATGCACGACTACAAATAACACACCTGCACACAGAAACAGCAAAGGGAGAAGATGTAATAATTCTCCATATTCCAATAATCTTGACCGATTTGCCATTCCAGTTTAAGTAAGTACCAGCCTACTCGAAGTACTAATTCTAGAAACGAAGTTGCGGGTACCAGCTAGTAATACATAAAACCTTGTTAAAAGAAACAAGATATTAAGTAGGTAATCGATAAAAAAAAATACATTCTGCTTTCGGTAATTTTACTGTTTCTTAAAGAAACAATAAATTATTTACAATTAATCTTGTCTGCTAACAAGGTTAAATCCCGCGTAAATATATGGTTGTTTACTTTGAAAAAGTATTGTGTTTCGAAGTTCGCACTGTTATCTCACCTGGTTTTCCATTCTAGGAATAGCATATTATTCTTGTTCGATACACATAATCAATGTAGACTTTACGGCTAATCTGGCGGTGGAGCTCTAACAAACACATCCCACGCTTGCGGCACGTTCACTTTAATAACAAAGTACGGTACGGGCGGCAATGGGATTATTCTGGATATATCGAGTTAGATACTGTCTCATAAGAATATTACTTATTTAGCCATGGGCGCCTCGCAGGCTGGGTTACCTAGACAACATGCAACTGGACTTGCTAAGTACTTAGATATCTGACACTCCATACTTATAATAAGTACTAACAGTTAAATAATAATTTTCTCTATTACTAGTTTCAGGGTCATAAAGGGTAGTGGAGAATGAACACCTTTCTGGTAGATAATATTTAATTATTATTACTATTGGTAAATAGTACCACTACTACTTGCCCACGGCAAGCCACCGTTATTTTTGTGTTATTTTTACAACTTTCTCCTCGCGGCTTCGCTCGAGTGAACGTGGTTTCTCTGTCTCTCGGGAGTAGTCAATTAATATTTATGCTAAGTATCTATAAATAGTACTTATATATTGTTTATTTTTTTACATAGGCTCCTTATATTGTACACTGCAGCCCCATCTTTTCAGCTATGTTTCTCTAACCATCCAATAGTTGCCTGGAAGAGATCGCAAACTGCGATTAGGTGGCCAGTTGTACATAACATTTACTAGTAAGTATTTAGATATAAGTAAAATATTGTATCCTATTGTTTTGTGTACAATAAAGAGAACATCTATCTATCTATCCATATACTTTTTGCTACATGAAACGTGTCTGCAAAGTGTTTGCGAAATTGTATGACGATTGATTGAACAGGTAAGGCTTAACGAACAAACTCATATTCGCATTTGTAATACATATTAGTTAGGATTAGGATATTATTTTCACTTCAGAGAGAAAAATGCCTTTTATCTTTTTAATTTTTTTGCTACGTGATTTGTGAGTGAGGTTATGGATTATGGTAAATGCAAGTTGTTTTTATTTTTTTTCAATTTGAGAACATTATTAACTTTCGCTAATGTAGGAAGCTTCACAATGCTTTCCTTTAAATATAGTTATTATGAAATATGTACTTCATTTCTAGAGAGCGATAGAAAAACAAATAGGTGAATTCTATACCGAAGTTTATCAGGTTTATGGGGAGATTAGTTCCACCACCAGTAACCACTAATTTATTCTACAAGACGTACAAAGCGTATTATATCGTCTCTATGCCGTGTTCTATTAATTATTAAACATCTTAGAGTCATAAAAAGTACTAATGGATGTCGCATCCTGCACATAAGTGCGTTAATAGCTAATCACGTACGCAGCGAAAACTAGTCTCGATGTGATACTAACGTCATTTATTGTGTAAATCGAATTTTCATGTCGATCGCTACACAACACTATTCTGCGCACTACAAGCCACGTAATTCGCCATGCGGCCCTGTCATAAACAGGCCTATAATTAAAATGCACATGCAATAAACCACTTCCTTTAGGCTACGGTGCCATGTACCTACCTACTACGCTTATTTGCTGAACATAAATCATGTTGGATAAAAATATGTTAGCTTTTCTACTTTTCATGTTATTATGATTAGGTTTGCTATAGTTTTATTAATAATAAATTAGTAACGATAACACTAAGAATCACAAGATGTAAAAGCACATTATAATTCGAGCATTAAAATATAAGGGAACACTCACACCTGTATATCCTGGAAAAGGTTGAAAGGTGAGACAGAGAAATGTTTTACACCCACATTTTGCTAAGTATATTTTTCATCATTGCTAACAGGAGTCTTTTGCATCCTATTACGAGGGACGAAAAATATACTTATTATTGATTGAAACGTGACCTTTAGGGGGCGAGCGTAGGCCTCTACCGCTCAGATTTCATCACTTCGAGCTATTACTGAGAATTTCCTTACAATAAACCCAAAAACAATATATATATATATATATATATATATATATATATATATATATATATATATATATATATATATGCGACACGAGAATCGAACTTCTTAATGATAGATCCAGGCTCTCACGATCGGAAGCAAACATATGAAGGAAACATGGATATGAATTATTCTAGACCCTAAAATATTTTGCAGTGATCTTAACTTTAATAAACTGCTATGTGTATGTCACTGGGTACTGGCTATATTATAATTCATATAATGAGAGAAATGCAAGTACGGACTCTTAATAACTGAGGTTCCTAATAGTTAATGACATCGCTTCTCAAAGTGACATCAGCAACAAGCGAACAGAAAATCCAAAGCGATTTTATCCTAATTTAAAAATGAAGGTGTATGTAGTTTAAAAACTTACTAGAGATCGCGTGGTGGTCGAATTTCGACCATGGTTTATTTCATTGGCCATATTACTTAACCTGTAGTTGTATAGACTTTTGTACCATGACAGGTCAAAATATATACTGGACACTCATAGCTGTATGTACCCGTTTTTGCATTTTTTTTAACTTTGTAGCAAATATTGTTCAAAAATTTTAGCATTCGTCACTTCTTCTCTGTATAAACTATAAGTGTGCGAAATTTCATACTCCTCCGTCCGCCCAATTTTCGTAAAAAGGGATCCAAAGTTTTCGCTTCACGTATTAATATACAGATAATGCTGAAAGACCGAAACTTCATTGAGCGAAAAAAAAGCTCATAACGCGCTGTGGTCATAGTACAACATTCACATCTCGAAATTCTTGTTATGGCTCTTATAAAAACGCCCATGACGGCGTGTGAACACACAATGGCCACAATGCTGCGCCGCCATGGGCGTTAAAAGACCACATAGCGAGATTCGTGTCATGGCTATCATGCCACAACGTGTTGTGGCAATGCGGAAAAGCCATTACAATCATGTCATGAGAAGATTAATAATATTTTGTTTAAAAAATAATATTTTTTATGATTTTATTTATTTTGTTAAAACTTACACATTTTATAAATTCCTGGTGATATATCAGTTTTTCTATATTGAGACACTCTTTACACTCTTAAATGAATGACCCTGAGGCAGATATCCGTAAGCAACTGCCCTTTGGCTACGGAACTCTAAAGACAAAGTGACAAAATATGTTGACCAACTGCTCTTTCCGATTTTATTCCCAGGACTTGATGTACCTGTACTTCTGTTCATTTTATGAACTTACGAACAACAAATAGATACTTGAAAAGTTTTTTAAATATTGTAGCTACTTATGACCCACTTGTTCTGGTTACATATTCAACTACGTAACTAGGTAGGTAGGTACTATACCAAAAATAAGTTCGGTCTAGTGTTATTAATCATGTCTATTTTGTGCATATTGAAAGAAATGATATGATTCTTATAATGCTCTTTGCAGTTAGATGGCAGTACGCACGCTTGCAATATAGAACAGTGCGGCGGTGGCGTAGGCCGCAACATGGCGGAGGCATTGTGGCGGCTCCGGAGCGGACGAACTCGCCTACTCACAGCCATCGGTGATGATGCTGATGGACAATACCTTGATAGTATCGCACCTGGATTACTATTAGATGGTGAGCGATAAGCTATTTCATGACTTTGATCCCGTTTAAAAATCCGGTATAAAACAATAGATATAGGTAGGTAAAACAATAAGCTAATATAAACACTGTTTTGTATTTTATTTAACATGTTACGTCCTAACGAAATGCTAGTGAAGTAGGTACATAAAATAATTTTATTGTAAACTAACGCGTTGACAGACTAATTAGATGGAATTTAACCTACTCAATCGAATATCTGCCGTATCTTCAGTAGTCGTTGTAAAAGGACGACCCTCACGTAAATCATTAGGAAACATTTTCGTCATGAGTTGTAAACTTTGACAAGAGATACAGCACCGTCATAAGTCGAATTTCATTGTTTAGTGAAACTTGTCCTTAAACTGCCAAAATTATCTACCATATAAAGGTTGTTGGTCTGCCCGAATGAACGCTCAGCCTGAATCTTTGTGTAGGAAAAAACTTATTAGTGGTGGTTTTAGATCTTTTTACTCTCATTTCAATACCATGTCATCAGTCTAAAAATCGTCATCATATTTTCTGAACAAAAACGTACGTATCTATTGACAACAATATGTAACAACAAATTACTTATTTTAAAGCTTATATTTCAGGTTGTATCATGAAAAACGGTCGTACACCTTCATACGCTGTCTTGTTAGACTCACGTGGAGAGTGCCTGCTTGGACTTGGAGATATGGCACTACACAACCATATCACTCCAGAACTCGTAAGTACCTTTTTGTTATTATTTTTTTTACATTGTAAATCTAGCTATTTTTTGTAGTTACTGCACGGCTCAAGCCCACGACTGCATTGATAGTAAATTACTGGTGCACAGGGCATAGAGTAAACACATATACCTTTACATATTGTAGGTAGGTATAATCGCAACATCAGCACTGTCCCTTGCGTGTTGCTAACCGACTAACCGCGCACCTCTGGCAATGTAATTACGCCGTAGTAACACCGTGTGTAGTAGCTACCTAGTTTTACCGCAACGTCCTGTAGTTGCCGACATACTACCTAGTTCGAGCGTTGCCAAATACCTTCAAGATTACGTGAGGAATGCTCACGTAAACAGGTTTCCTAAAATTTATTTACTAAAATATTCTCTAAGTAGGTATATTATTTTTCTAGCCCTTTATAGAGAGCATATTTTAGCATTTCAAAGTCACTCCGGCCTACCGCCTGCAACAACCGGCCGCTGGGTGCCGCCTTCGTTCAACGCGACATGATTGGCACTCCACCACCATTTCCGGACCAATACGACTTTAAAATCGTCAAGAAAAGATCGTACACCCACTTCCAAGGCCGGCAACGCACTTGTGACTCTTCAGTTGTAGGTGTCCATGGGCGGTGGTAGTCAGTCACCTTCAGATGGAGGAGACCCGTCTGCTTGTTTGCGTTTGCGTTTGCGGACTATACCAAAAAAAAAGTAAAATCCTAACTCAAGATATTGACTCCGAAACCTAATGTACCTGAACATTTTTGTTCTGTAACAAAACTCCGCGTCTTTGCAGAGGTGTATATTTTTTATCTGTCCTATATGGACACGGAATGTATAGATCCTTAACGTCCGACTGTATACCTACTTAGAATAGGACACACTGACTTTGTGCGATTAATAGTAGAAAAGGGCCGTTGGTTGTATTTAGTGATGTGACGGATATTCGTATCCGTATTCACGGATATCCGAGGAAGAAAAAAGCTATGGATCCGTGTCCGTATCCGTTACTTTTTGGCAGATCTTGGACGCAGCTTTACTTATTAAATCTTATTATGTTTAAGAAATATTAAATTTATTTAGCTAAAATTGAAAACCGAATGTAGTGAATTACTAATATTATTAACAGTTATAAGGTACTATTTGCCTATGTATATAACGCGGTCAAACTCCAAATCTATGTGATAAGTGTATCAAAATAATTATTTAAACAAACACGCGCAGTGAAAGTCGGAATATGTTGTGGTACTTAGTCCACAACGTCAATTGTCGCATCAAGGTCACGCGTAGCGGCATCAACTGAGCAAAAAGCTTGAGGTCCGTATCCGCATCCGTATACACGGATCTAATACATATATACATTTTCCCGGCATCCGGCACTTCACTAGTTGTGTTTAACAACAGAAGAAAATAATCCTTTTGTGGTGGTTAATGCTGGCACGTAATTCTGAGAACTCTGTAACAAGCGATGTACGTAAGTAATATTCCACACAGAGTTCAGTCGTTGTACGAACTTCGTTATCGATACTTGTGTTGTAATTCCTCAGTAAGAATAAATTATATTTTCGGTGACCTCCGGTATTATTTCTCTCCTGCACACATTACCTTACACGCAGTATACAGTGAAGTAGCCCCAAGTGACGCCACTTGGGGCTACTTCACTGTATACTGCGTGTAATACATAACACTTTTATTTTACAGCTATAACCAATTCATCTCATACCAGAAAGCGATCAATACACTAAGGAATATTAAAAATCCTAACAAACGGTAGTGTCACAGCAAAAAAGGACCCAAATTCTGCTTTCTTCATATAATAGTGTCAACAATGCTTCTCCATCAATCCTTTTACGTGTATTTCATTTATATTTTTAAGGTAAACAAGCACATGAAAGTTCTTAAAGACGCACCGCTAATAGTTCTCGACGGCAACGTTCCTGAATCCACTATCGATCATGTATTGACAGTGTGCAAACGACTTAATAAACCAGGTAAGATTTTACACAAAAGAATTCATAAAAGAAATAATGTTAACCTCGAGGTTACAAAAAGAAATTAAGATATAGGTAGGTACGATGTAACTATATAGGACAGCGTATTAAAACTTCAATTTCCAAAACAAAAACTCCAGTAGCCGTAACCGTACAGTTTGTCATGAGTTTGCCGTGAGTTTTTAATGTAATGAGTAACGCAGGTACCTTGATATGTAAAACGCTTGTAACATCACATATATCATGTAGTAGCTGTGTCCCGCGGATTCACCCGTGCATTATTTAACAGAAATCACTGATTGGTCATTTCTAATACTTCAGTATAGACGATATTTTAGTAAAATATTCTTAGTATGGAAGCGGTTACAGTTCGTCTCTTCTTGGCAATGCTCCTTTTTTAGTCGGACGGCCAAGGTTATGCGTCACCTACCCGTTACCCTAACAGACGCAGGGCTGACACGGTGGCGCGACTTGTTCTGCGGCGGCTCTCTAAACCGGACCCCTTCCGGTTTAGAGGCGCCCGCAGCACAAGCCAATGGTCTCCGCACCTGCAAACGTAATAGTGTGGCTCCCTACTGTAAGAGACAGCTAAGGTCAGCCGTCGTTCTCGGGAACTTGCTAAGGTATACCCTAGTCCCTTGCAAGACTCGCTTCTGACGGAACACCCTGTGATTTTAGTTCGTTCGATTCCGACATACAACTTCACCGCTAACCCGATGAGGTGATGACCCATGCTGTGGGGGTTTCTACACATAAAAAAATTATATTTTAATTTTCCTACATTTATTGTAAACACCAGTCGTGCGTAGAATGAAAGAGAGAGAGAGATATATATATTATGGTGACATATTATAGCCTTCGAAAGATTCTAATCTCCAGACCCGTTCGGAGCTGACACACTTTTGAAACTGACAATTAATACCTCATTTTAGGGCAATATATCCCTAAAACAAAGATCATTAAAAAAGTACAAAAGTGACTTCATTAAAATATAAATTTATTTAATAAATATCAATACAATAGTGCTCATCCTAGGAATGTTGCATATAACGAGATTATGGCTAGGACGGATTTGTTGTATATTGTGATACATTTTTTTTTTCATTTTGCAAACAAAAGATCTTGAACAAGGCACACAGTTGAGATTCACAATTTCTTTTGTTAAACAAAACATATTGAAAAAATAAAATTTAAAATTAAAAATAAAATTATACTTAAAGTACTCGTACACACCAATTTACCTAAATTGTCTTAAAAATAAAATACGAGCTCTTATCAAACTAAATACGTCAATTTCTCGATATGCGTTTAAATGCTTTTATAAAAGTGACTATGTCTAACTTAACTAAAATACCAAAAAAATGAGAAAAGACTTTACCTACTAAGAACACATTACACACAAGAACAAGTTTAAAAAATATATAAAATATTTGATTTAATGTCATTATTAAAGCAATTAAGTCAAAATACTTACAACTTTGATTGTTATTTTATCTTTTACATATTCAGTAATAATAATATCAAAATGTACCTAATCATTAGCCTGCCTATAGTTACTGCACAATAGTTTTGTATGCATAATTATAAGTACTGAATGGAGGGATTCGTTATTAACCTTTAACAAGCTTTTTTATACATAATAATTTCATCATTTTACCTTAAGCCCCAATTACACAGCAGTTTTTGTCCACTGCACTGGTCTCAACTTACTTAAGTGCCAGTCACTGTTATGTTATGGATGTTACGGACACTGTTATGGATTAATTCCGACTCCAAATTTCATACCCTATCTGAATCACTACATATTATAAAACAAAGTCCCTCGCCGCGTCTGTCTGTCTGTTCGCGATATACTCAAAAACTACTGAAAGGATTTCCATGTGGTTATCACCAATAGATAGAGCGATTCATAACAATGGATTAGGTATATAATTTGTTAAGGTTTTGTGTAAATTGGTTAAAATAGGAGATGATTGTTTAAGATGGGCGAAGGGCGGGTTGCTAGTATTAGATAAAAGTTATTATACCAACATGGAATAGTAAAATATGACAGTCAGTATGAATAGCGTGCAAAGAAAATAGATTTTGCTGCTATTGATTAAACTATTGAGAAGAAATAAGATCTTGTTTTACAGCATTTTTTTTTTAAATTTGCTAATGTATATGCATACGTTTTATTAAAAGCATGCAATAGAAAGTCTTCGATTCTACAAAAACGTACAAACGACGTATTCAAAAAATATCTATGTGAAAAAGTGTTAAAAACTGCCACTACTGAAAAAGTATTTTAGCGAAACTACAACACATATTTTCGCTGAAGCATAGTTTTGCAAAATATTGTATTTAATCGTATTAAACTGACATCAAAACCTTGAAATTGAAAACTAAAAGGTTCGATTTCTAAAGTCAATGTGTAGTCAAACTGTAAGTATTTATAATTAAATGAAACCAATTTGGCGTTGTTGCTGCAACTGATCGCGTAACTGATGCAGCGCGTGTTCCGGTTGACTGTGTTGCATCTGGCCCACCAAATTCTTAGCTTCCAAACGCAATTCATACAGTTTACTTGATTCTAAATACAGAAGGATCGCTGCAATACCTGTTAGAGAATATAATAAAAATAATGTTAACATGAAGTTAGGTAGTATAGTATAACTTTAGGAAAACGATAAATATAAACTAACAATTACGTCGAAACTTGACAAAAATACATAAGTATATGACTTAATTTAATTTTTGCACCCTGTAGCAAATTGAATAAATAAGATTAATTAAGAAAATTAAAACTAGAAAAATACTATTATCAAAGACCTCAATAAATAAGCAAGTAGCTCACCACAAGTATTGTACCAGAATTGTTTAGGGCAACTAGGCGTTCGACTTTCGTTGTTGTGTAAACATAATATAGGTCACCTTCGAAATATTTTATAGTACTTACCAAATAAAATGAAGGCCACTACAGCAAAAGCATAAGACCATGACAATACATTGAAGGACGGATAAAGAAGCCAATCGCGACGGTAGCAGTTACCGCCAAATATAGCAACTGCCAGGAATAAAAATACACCTGAAAAGAGAAATACATACTCAAAATAAACTGCGAAAAAAAGAGTATGGTTTGAACTGTCAAATTCCCACGATGGACTTGTTATTACTTTGACTGAATCTTAAAATCATATTTACCCAAAATGATGGATTTGAGAAAAAACATTATTTCAAAATGTACAATATTTTTATATTGTCTGATAGATACAGTACATTTAGAGTGATATTTATGTTATGGTTCTGTATCAGATGTAACCACTGGTTTATTTTAGTTAATTATACTAACTACCATCTTATCTTTAATCTCTAAGTCTTTTTCCATTATACTGATATTGACAACTTCACAAGACACTATATATTTTCTTAATTATATAATAAAACATTGTTATTTAAAAAATCAAACAAGTAGGCCTATGCTTATACATAGCAGACATAGATATAGCTTTTCGATTAATAAATCAAAAATAAAATAGGTATAAAAACATGAACAATAATTAGACAAAATACTTACTGGATGTGGCCACCATAATAAAGGCAAATGTAACAAAAATCCACTCATAACGCAGCACAGTGCGTAAAGGCCAACGCACAATAACACATGCAAGCAGTACTTGAGATGCAAAAGATAGTATCAGGGCTAGAGTGACAAAGGACTGAACAGCCATCAACCAACCAGGTAAGAGCCATTCTCTGATAGCGTGGAATTCCTGAAAATAAACAATATTAACAATTAGATCTACAGAGTGAAAATTAATATTCAATATTGATTATTGTTGTGTACAAAGAGTAACAACAAATACTTTTAATTTTAGCTTGATAAGGGCCTACCCTGCACATTCTCTGTTTCTGTTTAACGCAATGAGTATAGCTAAGTAGTACTGAAGTTGAAGACTGCTCATCTCAAAAAACTTGTGGCAGTAAAAAATTATAGCCTGGTCTACTCATAAAACAGAAGACTTAAGTTCGCACAAGAAATTTTCCCTATGAGGGTAATTCATTAGTGGTGGTTAGGCAATCTCGTTTAGGAAAAATATCTAGCTACATCAACATCAATAACAATATTTAGCCTTTTTGCTTGTTGTAAAGAAGTCCTTTGAATGTATGGCCAATAATGTCTTGTAACAAGTGTAAGTTGCTAATTTTGATTATACAATACAAACATTTTGACATCAGAAATATGTAATAAGTAATAAGCAGCTACCCTTACAGATGTTTGAAGAGGATTATTACACCGAGTTAATATTTGTTTATCCGTTTGTTTTGGTTGTAATATTTCAGTCTATGCAATTTTAACATTTTTGAGGTATTATTAGATAGCCAGATTGTTTTTGTAGCTATACACACTACGCTCAACTATGGAGTAGTATCCTTAAATAAAAATTAGGCCAACAGTGTTGAAAATTTATTGGTTCTAACTATACCTTAATTAACATAAAATAGGCCTTACCTCACTGAAGATATAGTGACATCCATTGAATAGCTTGTCAAATTGGAATGATGGAAAACGAAACCGGTCGAAACAATATTCCCATAAGCCCATGTGTTTGAAACTTGAGAACATTTCAGGATATGACTCTATCCAGTAGGGTCCGGCAAACGACAACAGGAGAAACAAACCAGCCACGTAAGTGATACTTGCCCCAATGAGAGTGGCATCTAAAATTAAAATAATAATGTATATTAAAATCGCTTAAATATAAATTTTTATTTTAACATTTTTACTATCAAAACATACTGGGCGTGACCAAGTTATAGCTACTTACTTGAAGCTTTCGGATACTCATTATCAGCGGCAGTCATAATAATCGCTTTTTTATATATTATCGTCTAAAATAAGAGTTGAATACTATGAATAATGCTACTTTACAATGATAAAATGAAAGAAAACAAACGGGTCAATTGTTAAATGTTAACAAATTTGACACTCATGACGTTTTAATGACCGTTTAAGGTAATTAATTACGTTCCATTACTAGCATCATCACTTGCAGACTAGAATGAACTAGGTACTGCTCGAACATTATCAGTTATTAATTTAAAAAATTAATTTAAAAATTAATTTAAAAAAAAATTATGACTCATGATTTGATGATACGCATTCCAGTACAAAATCGGAGACTGCATAGTGTAACTGACTTATTAGCGCATTAGGCTTACAAAACTTGGGCAAAGAAAATTTTGCACTTTGCTGAAAATGACGTTGCACCCGGTCAATAATTCGAGATTAGAATAGATCATAGGTATTATAAAGAAAATAGTTAAGGAGTATTCCTCGATTGTAATCGTGGACACTGAGTAAACTTTGCATTAAGGTTCGTAAGGAGATAAATAAATAGCCAAAATAAAAAACTGTCGCGAGCCAGCAAATTAGTTAATTCCCACTTGTCTCTTCATATTTTGTCGTTTCATTGGATTCATAGAGGAGACTTATGACCCGTCAAGAGGTTTAACAGACTAGAACCCAGCCGCCTTAGTTGCAGCGCTTTCCATCTTCATTAAATTACGCTGGACAGGCTTTCTCGTCATCGCTTAGGTAGAAACGCACACACAAATGTAGTATTTTATTAACTTCTTAGTTTTCTTATTATGGGGATTGAGGAGCTTTGTCTGTTATTTTTAACGTATAAAGCTCAGTAGAATTATTTTTTATTTTATGAGATTAATGAGAATCGGCCATTTTCCTATTAAACTTAAAGGACAAGTCTTTATGACGATCATCAGAACCTGCCGTCCTTTACGGGTCTGAAAGTTGGTTAACAAAGAAAACGGATGAGAGACGCCTGCACTAGGACGGACAAGGTGAGAAATGGACATATTAAAGAGAGCCTGAAAGTAGCGGCAGTGGATTATAAATTGAAGAGAAATAGGTTTTCGGGTTATGGACATATGATGCGGAAGGGATAAGCAAAATGTGGTGAAAAGTTTTATGTATGGCAGTTGACGGGTACAAGAGAAGAGGATGACCAAAGAAAATGTTGATGGACGTGAAAGATATGGCAAGACTCTCAAGACTAGAGATGGGCGATGAATAAATACTCAAAAGATAAATACTTCAGTTTTTATCCGAAATGGATTCGAGTCGATTTTTACACAAATTGTTCGCAACTCTCTAACATAATTGAACGAGGAATGTTGGCACGGCCCTTATTGTAATAAGTATCCCGATGCTGTCATCTGCATAACAATGGATGATATGCCGCAAAAACAACGTTTGTTCAACGCTAGCGTTAATGTCCATGCTTTCAGAGCAGCTGCCGTCTAATAGGGCTGTTATGCGTCTGCCGGACAGAAAACTGGCAATCTAGCTGCAAAAGCCCTCTGGTAATCCGTAGGATGGCAGCAAGCGTCGACAGAAGGCCGTGATGCCAGACACGATCGAACGCCTTCACTATGTCCAAGCTGACTGCTTAAACATCACATTGATTCTCAATAGCTAAAGCTCACCGGTGTGTGAGAAACACTAGAAGATCACCAGTCGAGCAATCGTAGCGAAAACCATACTGACGGTCGCTGATCAAATCATATTCTTCTATCTTATGGTATACTTTATGGTAGGAGCTTCATGTTAATTACACGCGCCATCGTTTTGGAGAGAAGGGACGTGATACTATAGGTCTGTAATTTGATGGGTCTGATCTTTCATCTTTTTTGGCACTGGGCGCACAAGGGCAGTCTTCCTCGTAGACTCGACTTGTGAACATTTAAAGACAGGAACGTAGCTCTGGCAATTGCTCTCTTACGCCTCGAGGCAGCGTTTCATTTGGGTTTCACATCAGCTACATTTGTATCGATGTCAGCTTCGGATTTGGTCCAAGCCCTGTATGCAGTTTGCTTAACCCTTAAACAAACGCGGCGCTATAGAAGATTTTTCAAAAATGTTAAAACGGTTCTACCCTTACATTAATGGATTGTTTCAGTATGTGTATAGTAAAAATAACAAAACACAGGCTAAATGCGAGTTTTTTCGGTGGGAATATATTTCCCTATATTTGATTGGGTTTAGTTTTGGATGGAAATAATTTCTATGTATCCTGTAAGGCATGTGGTGGGAAATTATTTCCCTATATCCTATACTGCAATGGTCACCTGACTAGTTGTTACCTCCGGCTTTACTTATTTTTTACCGAATTAATAAAATATGTAAATAATTCATAAATTTGTATTGACAGTTGAGTATGTGCGGAGATATTATTTTATCATCATCCAAGCGTTAATCCCAGTTGCGTCTGACGACGCCCGGGATTCGCTTTTTGCCTCTTTTCCTCCACATCATCATCACTCTGAAGATGAACCACTCTGTACTTCATCTTCAGAGTCAGTATCAATATCAGATAAATTATCAATGATATTTTGTAATTTAGCTTCGGAAATATTCGATGTTTTTGTTTTTATTTTTTTTGCGGCGGCGGCCTTTTCAAACTTGTACGTTTCTAAAAATAATAACGATAATTTTAATACAAAATAAATATAAATATGTGCTATGAAAGCTAGATTGATTGATAGAATACTTATATATGTACTTTAATTTTGTAAATACATACATTGTATATTGTTCATAGAAAACACCCAAACTCCGAAACAAGTATTTACAAACTTACGGTAGGCAACTGCACCGTAAGTCATTAAGTATTACGAAATATTACGAGTAATTTAAGAATAATAAAAATAATTAATATTAATTAATTAATTAAATTTATTTATATAGAAATACAAAAAAAGTAACAAAAAGACAGAATCATCTTTTTATATATATTGATTATACAAAAAATTCAACACGGATATAGGGAATAATTTTCCCACTTAGTAGTTTCTTAAATGGATAGAGGGAAAATACTTCCCACCAAGTTTGAACTCGCAAAACTACCATATTTTTTTTAGTTTTATACACTGTTTACTACGTAATTATATTGGAAATATAGTCTACAAATAAAAATAAAGACAAATAAATACTCACAAGATTTTTTTTGGTCGTCAGACGAAATTTACTTTATGAGAACTCTAATTTGGCGCTAAAATCTAACAAAAAAGTGCATCTGTCATTTTGAACAGATTTTGACGTTACACGAATAAAATTTGGTAAAAAAGTGTTGCCATAAATAAAAGTAATTATTATATACTTATGATTCGTTCACTTTAATTCAAAGTATCGATAAACGTCCAGAAAAAAAAAGCATATATGTATAACATATACGGTGGGAAATTATTTCCCTATATTTGGTTAAGGGTTAAGAACTTAGCATCCCTACAGGGCCAATTAAACTATGGTCGTTTTTTGCTCCTGCAGCTTGTTAGCTGTTGCGAGCTAATATTTCAAATGAGAGAGAGCTGACATGAATGAAACTTTGAGTATCAGTATTTAATACGGATTGAAAGAACGTCCAGATTTTTCTTAAAGTGCGCCTTCATAAAATAAATAACAAATTATTGAAATTTACTTGAAAATTCACAATGTGTTGTTTAGGTATGTGCACCTAACCTAACATTAGTAAAAGCATTTTCCGAAAAAGATAATTCCTAATAAATAAAAAATATTTTTTTTTGTCAAGGTAAATCAACTATTTGTTGCCTACACAAAACGCTAAAATTTTACCACACCTTTCTGTAACACTATAAAAGATTATACACGTTCTTCATTATTACTTACTTATCTTAAAATCTCGCAAACTTATTATAAATCAAAATCATAATCAAATGTTTACCCCAAGACCGTTCTAATTTCTTATTAAAAACGGAAAGATTCATTATAATCGCAAACAAAATATTTATCCGCATCATCATCATCATCAGCCCCTCATTATCCACTGCTGGACATAGGCCTCTCCCAATGAACGCCACTGAGCTCGATCGTCAGCTCTCCTCATCCAGTTTTTCCCCGCCGTTTTGCACAAATCGTCACTCCACCTGGCCGCAGGGCGTCCTACACTACGTTTCCCTTGACGTGGTCTCCTCTCCAGAACTCGTCTACCCCAGCGGTTATCGGTTCTGCGGGCAATGTGGCCAGCCCACTGCCACTTCAGCTTGCTAATTCTTTGAGCTATGTCGGTTACCTTGGTTCTGTGTCGGATAACTTCGTTCCGAATTTTGTCCCACAGAGGCACACCAAGCATAGCTCTCTCCATAGCTTGCTGAGTGACCTTGAGCTTGTGGACCAACTTAACCGTGAGTGTCCACGTCTCAGCACCGTAAGTCATTACAGGTAGGACACACTGATTAAAGACTTTTGTCTTAAGGCACTGTGGTATGGACGACGTGAAGACTTGACGAAGCTTACCAAATGCTGCCCATCCCAGCTGCATCCTCCTGTTGATTTTCCTCTCGAAATTGTTCTTACCCAGTTGCAAGGTTTGCCCAAGGTACCCATACTCTTGAACTTGGGTTAATATGACTATTGAGCATAATTTTCGTCTTATCTATGTTCATTCCGAGGGCGATGCGTTTGGAGGCATCAGCTAATCCGGACAACATCCCTTGTAAGTCCGGTAGCGACTCCGCCATTAGGATAATATCGTCAGCAAAATAGGTGCGAGATGTATTCACCATTGACGTTGATGCCCATACTTTCCCAGTTTAGCGTCTTAAACATATCCTCCAGGACACTCGTGAACAGTTTCGGGGATATTACATCCCCCTGTCTCACCCCCCTGCGTAATGGGATATGTGCGTTTTATCTCCTTTTTTAAAGAACAAAACTACCACACTCCTGCTCCACGCCTCTGGAGTTCTCCCGCTATTCAAGACGGTACTAAATAACTCCCGTAGTTCACGAAGTAGGTACGGGTTTACCCCCTGCCTTCAGTAACTCTGAAGTAAAACCGTCTTCACCCGGGGCTTTTCCATTTTTAAGCTGTTTAAGGGCCAACTCGATCTCGCTCAAGCTGACGTCTGGCAGTTCATCGATATAGTGGCGGGCTAACTTAGCGCGAGGATCCTCGGTGCCACGTTCGGTTCGTGGTGCATGCAAAGCGTATAATCGGCCGTAGAAGTTTTCAATCTCCGCGAGTACCTCCGGCTTAGAGACAATAGTGTTGCCATTTGCGTTTTTGAACTTTGTCAAATGGGCTCTACTGAGTTCGTTGGCAAAGACTTTGGACCCCCTATTTCGCTCATAAGCCTCTTCAATTCGGCGTGTGCTTGAACGTCGGAGATCACGCCGTACTGACTTAGATATCTTCTGATTTAGCTCCCGCAACTTGGACGCTGGCGCATTCTGTTCATCTCTTCTTAAATCCATAAGCCGGAGAGTCTCGTCAGAGAGTTTAGACTTCGTACCTGAACGCTGTACCTGGCAAGCCTTAGCACCTTCTTCTCTTAAGACTCTCGCAAAACTTTGGAGTTTCTCATCCACGTCACTTGAAGTTTCCAAAGCAGCGAATCTATTTTCCAGTTTTAGCTGGAAAGGTTCGGATCCCACTACAGTTTGGAGCAGGTTAGGTCGGAGCGTAGAGTTCATCAGGCGACATCTTTCAAGCTTACAGTTGATATTCAGAGAGCCTGTCACGAGTCTGTGGTCACTTCCGGTGTAAAACCTGTTAAGCACTGAGACATCTCTGAGTATGTGCCTCTTGTCTGTCATGATGAACTCAATCTCATTTTTGGTCACCTGATCTGGGCTTTTCCAAGTCCACTTGCGGTTGGGCTTCTTCTTAAGGAATGAATTCATCAAGAAGAGTCCCTCTTTTTCCAAGAAGTTGACCAAGGTGTGGCCCCTATCATTTCTTTTTCCAAACCCATGTGGACCGATTTTTGATTCACTGCAAGCCTGTACTCCCACTTTAGCGTTGAAGACACAGACTCCAAAGTCACGGTGTCCTCTCCCTGTCTTCGGACTTCACATAACCCCAGAATATCCCACCTAATCTTTGACAATTCGACCTCGAGTGCTGCCATCCTGTCGTCAGTCCTCATCGATCGTCCGTTGTACGAAGCCAGGGTCAGTGGTTTTGATTTTGGGTGGCCTGCCGTAGCCCGGGGATTCTTAGCACCCCCCACCCCGCCGTTACCATGGCCACCACCTTGGCCAGGAATAATGGGGCTACCGGGAACTGGGGGCCGTTTTCTATTTGTGGTGTCCATAAGCAGGTTTTGCCCATAATCGTCACGCTGGGCAGACGTGTTGGCGATTGCAGAACGTAACTTCGGGCCAGTGATGCTGCTGCCCATCACCAACCTGTTGTATTTAGCTACGTTTGATACGAAATGGTTATACCGCCATTTATCGGTTTGCCAGAGCCTCGTCTGTTGATCAGCAGGATGCACCACGGGCAGGTGAGGTTGGCTTGGAGCAGAAGGTGAAGTGTGCTCCCTTACATCCCTTTTATCCGCAATTTTGGATAAATACTTGCGTATAAATGGATAAATATTGAGTATTTATACGGTTGAAAACTCATCACTACTCAAGACAGATTACTCCCTTAGTAAGCATTGAAATAACGAGTGATAGAGTAGAATGGAAGAAGAAAATATATTAAAATTGGGACGAGGGTAAGCAAATGATGAATGAGGATCGGTCAAATAATTTCTACCAAATAATAAAATATCAGATTATTTTTAAGTAAAATAAATGTATTCAAAAAAGGCACTAAATTTATTCATAGATTTTTTAAATAATGCTTATAGATTACGGTTGCACTTATTCACTAAACTATGTAGGTATAACTTGGACGGTATAAATTAAGGTACATCGTTGTCTGTTAAAAAACTAACATTATTGAATATTCAAAATGTAGAATTGCTTGCTTAATTAAATTATATTAGATTTTTAAGACCAATAATTTAAGCTTTAAATTTTTAGACATTCACTATTTCGTAGCAGTGTAATTCAATTATAGGTAAAATTATCTATGTATGTTACATTATTACCTGTGCTATAATAATAAAAAAATTGTAAAAAAACACATTAGGTTAATCGAGTATTGGAGGTAGTCCATCCAATGCATAAAAATATATTTCATATCCTTCAATTCATTCCAATGAATAGGTACCTACGCTAAAACAACTTCAGTCATTTTTATACTGATACTAGCTGCACCCGGCA
The DNA here is from genome assembly GCA_963859945.1 of Euplagia quadripunctaria. NCBI lineage: Eukaryota > Metazoa > Arthropoda > Insecta > Lepidoptera > Erebidae > Euplagia > Euplagia quadripunctaria. Next base: position 14,030,509 of record OY982560.1, on the reverse strand, counting down.
TGCGTTACAATGCCTTTTTTCTTTTTTTAACGATTAAAAAATGGGGAGTGGGCGCAGCAGGGTGAATACTTTACTACCTATTCTCATACCTAATACCTATAAAAAATCATTAAAACCGGCCGAGCTGTTTCGGAGGAGTTCGACCACAAACACCGTGACACGACATTTTTATATATATTAGAAGATGATTGCATTCAGGAGCAATAGTACGGTATGTACCTAACGAACGATTTTACAATAAAACACAGATTGCAATCTACTATCGTTTAACCGACATCAAAAAAGAGATTCTCAATTCATTTGCATTTTTTGTTTATGTTCTCTAATTGTGAATACACTTTAATATTTTTTTATTAAATATGTTTTATCTGGGTGCATCCATAAAACATAAAAAATACAAACCTATCAAAAAGAAAATAAAAGTCTCTAGTTGCATGATTTAAAGCATTGAAGTCGGTTGTACGTTTATAAAAAGGAAATATTGATTACATTATTTTGGTAAACTCTCATAAAATTTTATTAAAATCTAAATAATAAAACAAAACATTTGTTTTATTAAAAATGCTTATTAAATACTGAGAAGTTTGGAGAAATGGACGGAAATATTAAACATTTATCAAGATTCAAAACATTCGAACCAAGGTCTTTCACAACATGTCTGTCCCAATATAAAAAAAAACTGAGTCAAATATGTTACTTATAAAATTCAATTCAATTCAAATTCTGACCGATAAAAAAAGCATCTGATTATTGTTAGTTTCTTTCGCCATAATGCTCATGTAAAGGCTTTTAGCGTTTTCAAATGCTCTGTTCTACTAGTTCAACAAATCAGATGCTTTTGTCCTTTAATCTTATAATCTAACATCTCAACTATCAACTCAACAATCACCGAAATCCGGCTGTCCCGTTGACCTGCACAGGATCCGGTCGCTATATCTTTTGTCAATAGTTGTAAGGGTGATATATAATATATGTGGGTGAATCAACTTATTTTTTGTAAAACTGGCATAAAAGTGCTAAAAAATATATCATACTTTCTTGTGTTTTCTCTATGTTTATTAAACTTAAATAATTTGCATAGCAAACTTGGTAGTATTTTATGGTACAAACAAACAAATTATATTTATCTCAATATTTAACGCTTCAACATATAGGACTATGAATGTTCAATGAGCTATGCCTATTAGACATTCCTTTTACTTTATGTCCCAGTAGTCCTGAGCCAGGGCACATCATTTTTAAGTTTTTTTTCTTTTTCATTGTATGGGCAGCAAAAGAGCAGACTGCAACTCAAGTGTCACAAGTGCGTTGTCGCCCTTTAAGGTGGGAGTAGAGGAAGAGGGGGGAAGAGCAGGAAGAGAGGACGGAAGGGTTAGGGCCTCCGGTAACCCCACTCACGCGGCTAAAAGCAATGCAATGCATTGCTACACTGCCGGTGTTCTGTGAGGCCGTGGTATCACTCCTGTCGAACCGGCCCATACGTGCCGAAGCAATAATGTTTGTTTGTTCGATTTTATGCGCTGCCCTACCGTTCGTCCGATCACCATGACATTTTGCATACACATTGCAAGGAATAAAGCTAAAGAAAGAAAGAAAGGAAAAAAATATAAAATTACTTTTACACGTGCGAAGCCGTGGCAAAAGCTAGTAGGTAATAAAATGATCTACTTTATAGTATAGAAATACTAGAAATAACCAAAAAAGAGATGGTTCACCCATATAATTACTAGATACACTTAATATTTACTTAGCCTAGTTTTCATATTATCCTATTGTTACGCTTTTGACTCATATTCCATTTCAAAACGAGCTTGAGATTCTTTAAACCTAGTGAGTTTCTTCTGCTGAATATTGGCTTCCGTTAAAAACAAAGCGGCGGTGATAAGGCAAGCGACAGCACCCACTACACCTAGACCGAAAGACCAACCTGTAAAAAAAAAAAATCTTAAACTGTCCAATTATTAAAGCGTAAAACGACCAAAAAACCGAGGAGGTTCTCAAGTCAACCCAAATAATATAATAATTTATTTATACCAGGTAAGTAAGTAAATTTTTACAAGGTCGATCCAATCCAATCTCACCAATCTCAAATTTCTATGTTTGATGTTTAATTATTTAGGTATTTATATTAATTAGGGTAGGATTTTACTTAGGCTAATTAATTTTTGCTTTTCAGTTCCTTTCTTCCTTCGTCGGTTTAATTTTTTGCTGAAAAGTTTTTATATGCCTTCAGTATGTTAATAAAAACTTTCCATGAAAAATGCTCTTGGTCTGTTCTTGTAGGTAATATAGAAGCCCTTTTATTAACTACAAGTTTAAAAGTAAAGTATCCCTAACATACAGAGTATAGGGTTTTTAAGGAGCAGCTTTTTAATCACTATGAACCCCTAAGTTTAGATAAATAACGGTAATCGTTTACATATGATCTGCTCATCTTCCCCTTGTGTTAAGGTTTTACTAAACATTAATATAGTTTACCTAAGTAATTATTTGGATGATCCGGCATCCAACCATCTGTATTGCCTAAGCTTGCAAATACTATCACTGCTATTACTCCACAAATGCCTGGAAACATAAAATAAGTAAATCAGAATAAACTATAATTTAATATTGAGTATTTTTTGAAGTGAAAACTTCTTTAGGCACGTTTGTGCACTTTCGATATGGGAAAAAGCACTGAACTCGTGACTGTCACGCTAATAATACATATAAATATATATATATATATATCCACTAGAGGGCGCTAATCTAAACATTGAGTTTTGTCAGCTCCTTATTAATTAATCTTTAAAAATATAATTAGTGAAAAAAAATTACTCATTTGTCTGTGGAAGTGTCTTTACTTTAATAAACTTGTGAACTAAATACGTAGTGACAAAGATGAGAGATGTGTGCATGGGTATGTTCCGATATACACTGAGAGCACTGTTCAGTGCTCGTATCGTATTGGGGAGAAATTCGTTCCGTTATAGACTGACAGTATACTGTCGCGGTGTCGTAAGGAAATATTTGACATCATAAACGTCGCCATTTTTGTACTGTGAGCACTGGAGTTTTCGAGGTAAGGTGCTCTCAGTGCTGTCACACTGTCACTTTTATTATGCGATTTGACAATTGACTTGAATTGACAACTGACAGTATACTGGACTGCGTTCCGTTATAAACAGTAACCAGTATAGCTAACTATAAAGGAACGGCTTCGCAGTATATTGAATTGACGTCATACCTTACAGTGCTTTCAGTGTATATCGGAACGCACACTATATGTGTTTTCACTTCTGACGTGCAGTCCTACGACTTAGTTCTTTTTTTTTAAATTTAAGCACAGCATAAACGCAACAAATAAGCATAATATAGGCCAAACCGTCCGGGCTCGCCGATCTCTTGAATCTTTCGAAACGGTAGAGATTAAGATAAATTAGAGATGAATAAGAAAATGGATTTTTAAGCAGCATTATTAACTACGGGCAGTGTACAATTATACTACAATTGTAATTTATTTTAATATAATACTATTTGAATTAATTCATATAGTCTACATATAGTTAGATAAGTCATAAAATATATTACATATGGATTGTTTTTTTACCTGCAGTTAACATAGTATATCCTATACTTTTGATTAATGTCACAAATCTGTCCTGGTCAGGACTACAACACGTGAAAAACATCAACACTAATATTGTTGATATCAGCACTCCAAGCAGACACAATGTAAAGAAAAATTGTGTAGCTATCATGAAACCTAGAAACAAAAATATATCGATACAGACATTGTCTTGCCTTGCCCACACGGTACAAAAATTGTGTAATCCACAAATAATTGTCCGAGTCACGGTCTTCTTTGTGTCCGTTATATAAATGTTGAAAAGTGCTCTCCATCAAAATAATAATAATAGTATAGTTACCGGCAACTAACTTGGCAAGGTTTTGGCCTAGTGGGGGAAAGTTTGCGCATGTACACTTACGTGCAACAAAAAATGTTCGCTGTTATTTTCATAATATATTTTCAGAATGTTTTTTAAATGAAAATCTATGATATATCTATGTATATGATGGTCGTCCTTCTCGCCAGTATTTAATATTTTTTAAGGTACTCGATCCTAAGTAATCTAATATTTGATTTTTCTATTAAAAATTTTATATTATTTTAAGGTCATCAAGTTATTTAAAATGACTGCGCTCAGAGTCATTAAAATAAATACCTTTTTTTACACTTTTTTTCTACTATGGGTAGCTCTTTATTTCTAACGTGATAATTATGTACACAGGTTCTTATTCCAGACCAGATCAAAAGTATCGATCTCAATGATCGGTTGTTTTGTAGATATACCTTTTTCCCCCGGTGTCCTAAAAACGCTCTAGTTCATTTTACTGTCTCTTTCTCAATTTTGGATATAGCAGTAGACATCATAAACCATTTTTCTGGCATGTCTACGTAAAATAATATTTTTTCGTGGCATTACAGTTAAAATTTATAATTGATACAAAACAATTTATAATTGATACAAAACAATATATAACAAAAACAAGTTGTACAATTTAGTACACGCTAGTGTATTCGGGAGCGAACGGGACGTGGACACATTGCGGGAGGCAAGAGTCGACTGGCCAACCAATCGCGCGCTTGGAACTATGTAACCACGTTCCCCGCGTCCCGCTAGATAATCAAACAGATCTAAAAATCTACTTCGGCGCATCTAATGAATCTTGCCAAGTTAGGCGCCGGTGACTGTAATACTGACGATTACAGAAATATCAAATTTTCATGCTAACGGATGACATGCATTGCATCAACAAACATAATATGTCTGAGGCATTATTACTTTAAATACTTATTTAAATATTACTTAAAGTAACAATGTTTTAATAATAGACTTCAGCACTGGCAGCAAACGCGTGATGATGCGCAGGCAACGTCAGAGTAATGTATACTTAATCTCGCGATTTTTATGGCTAACTACTCGACGCAACATACTGAACTAGGACTAGCTACAGCTGGGTATTAACAAACGCAATTAACGGACACAAGGTACACCAAGATTCATTAAAGTTATTTATGAATCACACCATCCACCGTTATGGCCCCATGTCGCGATCAAACCCACAACACTCGACTTAGTGGCTTGTTTGCGAGTTTAACTTTAATTTATATTATTTTACATATTCTATTAATTTGGTTTTAAGGAGTTTAAAAGAGTACGATGACCAAATTATAATCGCGCTAAATAAACTTAAAATTCATTAAGATTCGCAGGGTGTATTTAATTATAACCATGAGAAAACTTTTAATGTAGTATTGTATTACAAATAACATGATAATTATCTCTTCTTGTAGAACGCCCAAATCAGGATACTGATACATACAAGGAAAAAATGTTTATTGTTAGAAGTAGCTATAATATAAGTACAGTGACTAACGATATTGTATAACAACAGACCTGGTAGTAAATATCCACGTATTCTATCATATCCTGTTGTGAATGGGTCGTATACCCAACGGCATCCAACAAAGAACCGCCTCTGATATTGATCGAGAGGATCTGGAAGTGATCTGAAGCAATGGCTCCATAATCCCAATCTATAATAAATATGTAACTTTAATGGCAATATTGCAATAATTATATGAGTTGACAAGATTTAAAAAAACCACTTTCAAATTTCAAAAGCGTCTCTAATGAAGGAAACGTTTAGTGGTGAGCGTCCGAAAAGGTATGGAATGGTCATGTAAGTCAGAATTATTGTAAGTAGAATTAAATTATGCCGTTGTATTAGGGGACTATAAACACAATTACATACACAACATAACACAGTAGATACAACTAGACTTAGATCATGTCACAAAGGATGTGGAACATGGAACTAATCTACATTATTATCGTTCTAAGAGTCACGTAAGCAGTACTAGTTGTTTTTTTTATATCATACTAATATCTGAACAACAAAGCTATCATAGGGGGTCAAAAAATATAACAATTACTGCGCTTTTGCATTTCTTCTACGGAATAACATTTTTTTATATTACTGTGCGAAATAGCAATGTAAACTTAAAGTATATCCGTGATTATACGTATAATTACCTATCCAATTTAGCGCCTCTTATTCTGGAATCGCTGACCAACCAGCTAGGCGTACCGAATGCCAATGCCACCGTAACAAGGGCAATGACAAACACGCCAATGCCACAATTGCCGGCCAAACTTCTATTCTTCATTGTCTCTGTAACAAAAAGTTCAATAAATTTATGATGGTCACAGACACAAATTATTTTATAATCTTGTCCCTACACATAAATAATATATTCATACAAAAACAGATCTATTTATTTATATGCCTCTAACTACGCAATTCTTAATAATTGGTACGGTTTAGTATCTCAAGCGGTACTGACCGAACCAAATGACTCAAGATTATAAGGCTATGCAGAATCTAATAATTACAAAGGATCTGAAAATAGTAATAACGACTGACTGGAATTCGTGGAATTAGTGTTGGTATTTAAGTCAAAAGCAGTAACTTTTGATCCATCTTTCGAGTTGTAAGACGATTTAAGTGACTTTATTTGAATGGACGGACAATAGATATATTTCACAAAGAAGTTATTTTACCATTAGACCTGTTTGATAAGGGATGAGGGGGAATAAATATATATATGAATATTATTGGAAATTATATGTCCTTATTGGATGTTTCCAGGCCTATTTCAGGCGGTACAAGAATTACAAAAATACTCGTATTTTTTACGTAGTAAGAAAGAAAGAAGAAAGAAAGAAAAAACATTTATTTCGGCACGACGAGACAATATTAAACATAACAATACAAGGAGCAAATTAAATACAAACTAAGAATTCACAGCAGATGAGAAATAAAATACATTAAGAAGAGATGTCTCTTGACGGCACCGAAATGGGATAGTAGATTTCGCAATCTTTCAGCAAGCGTTGGTTAGAAGTTTTTTTATTCCTTTTATTATTATTTACAAAAGTTTTTTTATTCCTTTTTATTATTATTTACAAAAAAGATTGATTGATTCGAAAAAAAAAATGTATCCCTTTCAATAACTACTTAATCTTCCAGTAATAAAGGGAGTGGATATTTTCAGGCCGATATCCTGGACGCCGTTTTTGCCTTATATCCTAACCACAGAAAAGTTTGACTGCTATACCTAGTTCCTACAAAGGTTGTCTGGAAAACATGACTTTAGCGATAAGAACGCCCATTGTACTTCCTGCCTATTATCAATTATTGCTTCTATGTTTAATTGCTGTGCAAAATGTGGTGTTCAATGACTTTGACTGGCCTGTTAGTCTTTTTTTTTTTTCGGAATCCCCTACGGGTCGTCACCTCACCGGGGTCGGCAACGGCAAGGTGGTATGTCGGACTCGAACCGACTAAAACCACACGGTGTTCCGTCACGGGGTCCCCGGCATTAGGACTCAGGTTTAATTTAAATTATTAATTTTAAAGTCAAGAAAAGTTGAGACAATCCTACTAATATTACAAACATGAAAGTTTGTGAGGATGTATAGATGTTTGGATGTTTGTTGCTCTCACGCAAAAACTACTGAACCGATAGCGATGAAACTTTGTATGTAGATAGCTGGACACCTGGATTAACACAAGGCTACTTTTTATCCCGATATTCCCACGGCATCGGGACTTACGAGGGTGAAACCAGGGGGCACAGCTAGTATATTATAAAGGCTTACTAGCGGAATGCCCAGCCTGGGCTAGTTTGGAAGTGGCATGCGGACGACGAACTTTTGAGGAAGACGTATTCCGAACAGATACAGGCCCGAAAAGCCAGCGCGCTTTTCAGAGGAATGTGGCTGAAGGGTGTCGGTCGCACCGGGTGACGAGACCCGTATTAAGTGGAACGAGCCTGTCGGGGGTTGCGAATGAATACAATGGCGATTCTCGTTCCCCCGACCATAGGCAAGCAGCAAAGCAGTTTTTAGTTGGTAAAAGTTCGAAAGATCCCCTTTGCCTCAAAGTTGCGAAGTTGCGGGCAACAGCTAGTTATACATTCATACTAGAGATCGGGTGGTGGTCGAATTTCGACCATGGTTTATTTCATTGGGCAATATTACTTGACCTGTCATTGTATAGACTTTAGTACCATCACAGGCCAAAATATATACTGGACACTTATAGCTTCATATACCCGTTTTTGCATATTTTTTTTTTACTTTATAGCAAATATTGTTTAAATATTTTAGCTTTCTACACTTATTTTATATATAATCTGTAAATATTCCAAAATAATAAGTCAGGTTTGCGAAATTTTCTTAAAAAGGGGTACAAAGAATTCTCTTCACGTAATAATATAATGATTATAAAGGTTGAAACATCACCACGCGCGGGAAGCGTCGACTGTGTTTTTTGAGATGTTTTTAGTTATTAAATTGTGCAACATCTGCTTTGCGTGTCGTTGAGTGGTGTAGAAGCAATAAATAATTTAATAACTTTCCATAGTGACTAAATAAACATTTTGACGACTTGTGTAGCGCGGTGGTAGAGCATATGACTGCACTCAGTGCAAATAATGGTCTGGGTATTACTCGTTATAATATGTATCATGTAATTATAAAAAAAGAAAATCAAGATTCCATAGCAGAAGCGTTAGTTTGTTTGGGTCTCTAGATAGCGCCGTGTTATAATGTTGCAATACATATATTATTCTAAGAACCCATGGGCATTCTGTTTAACTGTTTAATGTAACTAAGGTGATGCAAAAACCTTGACCAAAAAGCATGAGTGTATTATGCATTACCGTCCAAGAGGCGCTGCTTATTTTTTTACACAACTATAATTTGTGCCCACTCACGAAATAAGGGGCAGGCTGACGGCAATACGCTTGCCCCTTATTTCGTCCTTTGGGAAGTAAAGATGGGAAAATTAAGAATATATTGAATTGGAAAGATAGACAAGAAAGGAAGGCAATGGAAGGGAAGGGACATTGCTTGTACGGATGGGTTGGGGAGTGTAAGCAATAGTTCAAGCAGGTCAGGTCCGCATACCTCGCGTAACTCGAGCTGACTGTTTGCGGGGAAGTCCGAACCCTCTAATCTGCTTATTCTTATTCACCAATATTTCAAATTACTGTGCCATTCATTAGATGTTTAAAAATTACTATTACTCTTGTTTTATGACTTTAAAACGTTTCTTGCTATTTATTCGACTTCAAAAAAGGGGGAGGTAAGACGGAATCTTTTTTTTTTATGTATGTTACCCGATTACTCGAAGATGACTACGATGACCGATTTCGAAAATTCTGTTTTTGTTTGATATACTTTTTTTACCACCATTGTGTCATCAGGTCAGGATCTGATGATAAGATCCTGCAGAAATTGAGGAAAATCTTTAAATATTATAGACATATCTACAGCGATTTGGGTTTTTTTTATGGTAAACGAGCAGACGGGTCACCTGATGGTATGTGACTACCGTCGCCTATGGGGATTTTATATATTCGTACATTTGCTCACGGAAAGCACCATTTGGTGAAGGGGAACTGATGCTGAAGAACACAGATGGCCACCAAAACTACTCACTAATAAATATTTCACGATTGTGATTCGATTACTTTAATAAGATTGCTAAGCCGTTTATGCTCGTCGCAATTAACATCCGTGCATCGGGAAAAGTAATATTTTGTAAAAGGTGATGAGCAGTTTCTATTAGGTAACTTAGATAAATGTGATGAGCAGTTTCTATTAGGTAACTTAGATAAATTACTAACTGACCCACTCAAAAGCGAGAAATAAATATTTAACAACTTTTAAACTTTCGTTCCATTATATAATTGTGTATTTACGGGAATTAACGCGATCAGGAAAAGGTATGACATACCTCTGAATTGCCTGACGTTACGACCAGGTTGCACTGGCCGTGGTCACAGGCTGACTGGCTCAGTGGTGCATGTATGTAATACCCTTTCGTGATCGCGTTAATTCCCGTAAATACAGAATTAAATATTTAACAATTAAATACAAACAAAATACTTTAACTTAATTAGAAAATGGAGGAATGAATAATACAGCTTGTTATCTTTTATTATGATTTAGGCGCATTCAAGTCAGTGATACTTTTTTAAAAGATAATTATGACGAAACTAAGCTTTTAAGTTTTGATGTAACTTGAGTAATAAAATAATATACTTCAGTTGAATATGACTAAAAAATATATATTCATCAGGACATTAGTTTTAAATCCAATATGAAAAATGCTAACCCTGCGGATGAATATACTGAGGCCAAATGGTCTATATAACGCTTACTGTGATAATTAGTGAATTTCAATGTCAGAGCAATTTGTAACAACTTTAAAAGTGTGTGTCACTTTACACCAAGAACAAGGTCAAGCACCTGAGATGAATAACAAATATTGCTACCTCCATGTAAGAGTTTCGTAACACAGTAAATGCGGGCTTTGTTACTAACATCCAGCATAACATTCACCCACAAACACAATAACGACCAGTTCACACGCCTTGTTACTGTGGGAATTTAAAACCAGACAAGACGAGTATTTTCGTATTTTTATATTTTATTTTGGTAAACTATATAAATCCTGATGATTAAACTTTGATCTTTTAACTTCAACGTAAGTTACAAAGATAACAAAAAAAAACTCAAATATGCTGTGGTAAACTTTTGAACAGAGAAACTTTGAGTAAATCTTTTTAGAAGACTACTTAGACATTTTACACTGTCCCTCTGATTATTATAGGGTACCGATGAAAACAAGGGGAGAAGGCGGAAGCGTCAGCTGTCTCTGGATTGTTTTAGAGTGGTAGATGTGGTCTCAACGCTGTTGTACCGAAACCAGACCGGCCAATGGTCTTAACAACACTCGTGCGCATTTTTGCGCGAGAGGAGCAAGTTCTTCAAGTTGGCAGGGTGACAAGATAGGGTGATCCGCTGGGGACTAATGGCTACTTCCACGCCGGCAATACCGCCCCTGCAGTGTCATTTTGATTACATAAAACTCAATAACTTTTACACCTTTATCTGCCTCTCACAACAGGCACCTGGAGTGCATTTATCAACCAAACATGACATGAGGAAACTGAGTCAAAACTTGTGCAAGCAGTTGCATTTCTTGTTATCAAGTACATAAATATTATGAACACTGTGGAGAATACTGTGGATGAGACAGGCATCACCAACAATAGAACTCAATTTAATGACACCATGGTTCAGTAAAATTTCAGTATAATAAATCATTCACTTTTGGCCCCATAAATAAAGTGCCACAATGATTCACTATACTATATAATAAACTAGCAAAAAATTACTAGGAATATATTATTATGTTCAACACATAGGTACAACACAACAGATCAACATTGTTATTTTGATAGATGTATATCTATTGCATAGAATATTTATAAAGCAGAATAAATACTTAAATTCTTTATTGCTTTTTTAACTGACTTTCAAAAGGAGGAGGTTCTCAATTCAATTGTACTTTTTAAAGTTATTTTCACCATTAGTGATCCAATTCCTTTTTTTTTGCTTGAACTCAAGGTTGATCCAATTAAAGGACAACGACCAAAAGTGCTACCAATATTTCTCAAACTCAAATTATTGTAGTAATTATTGTTATACAGCTATTTGCATCAGGAATATTGTTTATGAACAGGGGATATAATTTGAAAACAATATAAATAGTTAATTGATTTCTTTTTATATTTGCATTGGTACTGACATTCCGTTCCTGTCATTCATGATTTATAGTTCCAGTATTTTCATTAGAAAAGTTAATAAAAATAGATTAATAAACAAATAATTAGGCGATATAGTATATTTATGATATTTGTAGTATATTTATTTTTTATATGTATATTATTTGAAATCCAATTTTTTTTTATCTTAAAATAAGTATTCACTTTTCTTATTCCATTGATTGATTGTGACCAGATAGGTATGAATTATTGAAATGAAACGGTGCAACCTTCGTGTCAGCTGTCAGTGCAGGTATAGAGTGCATAAGCATTGCATTAACATTATACTGTTTATTTACGTAATAACGTAAATTATTTAAACACATATTTTGTTTTGCTATACAAAATCAAACATATGTTACAAGCAATAAAATATTATATGGGAAATTTTTATCAATGAAGATGGTAGTTTTCAGATCAATGAAAATTATAGTTTAGGTTTTTTTCGATTTTATTTAACTGCAAACAAACCTGCGTTTTATTTGAAAAAAAAAAATGTGCTTTTAGATACATATATTAAATGTAGTCCATACAAAACCAAGTTTCTTTTTTGACGGAACTCAGTGCAGAATTTCATACATTTATGAGCATTGTCAAATTAAGGGATTAAAAAATTCAGCTTATTACAAATTTATTTGTGATACTTTTGTGTGATTATCAGAAAAAGCAATAAAAAATATCTACAAGTTTTTAACATTACTAACCTGTTCCAATGACTGAACAAATCTACTAGTCAATGATTTTATTTCCTAAAACTTAGCCAAAGACCATAACATCAGTGTTATGGCATTAAATAAGATCAATTAAAATGTTGTGCTAATACAGAAGTTACCAACATGCAAAAGACTATAAGACACAGTTAAAGACAGTATGCAATGTGTATCAGTTAGATAAGATATAATAATTTATTTGATAACTATTGTCACAGATTACCGAGTAGTTACTTCATAACAGATAGATCACTTCCTACAAACTAACAGTTTTAATTGCCAACTCTTTCTGTACTATTTAAAGTTTAATTAAGGTCTAAGCTTTTTAACCTGAGACCTTGTCTCATAAATTTAAAAGATTTATTTTCATTTGATATTTTTATAAATAATTAATATAGCAAACAATTTAGGATATTATTTCTAAATGAAGACTTTTTAATCTAATAAGTATAAATTTGTTTTCAGTGATAAATTTCATAACAAAAGTTATATTGGAACGTAATTCAACAACACAACTCAACAAATTGTTAACAAAATACAGTTTTTAAGTACTTACGTTCTATAATTTAGCCTTTTGTCACTGCTGTTAAATGTGTGTGAGAAACTCGGATCAAAGGTTCTTTATATTCGTACTTATATACCAACCGGTCAATATAGGTAGTAGAATAATATCAGTTAAAACAAAAATGTTACACCAACCAAACAACGCCCATCAAGATCGAAACTCGAAATCAAAACCATCAAACATACAGTGAACTTACGACTCTGAACGCCTTGGAACCACAGATAACCATATATCAGTCTTGCGACTAAAACGTCTTATTCACGATTCATCCCGGATGCACGTCCGCTCAAGGTCTTGGTGCTGGCACTGATGCCAACTTGGGGGTTTTCTCCCTAAATTTAGGGAGAAAAATCTATACAGAGGGGTTTTAGGGGAAATAACTTTTTTGGGGGTATTTTTAGGGATAAAATTTTAATTGTGTTTTTTTTTAATTGCACTACTCTCCATACTCCATACTTGTATTCAATAAAAGTTTATAAAAAAATTTGAATTGATCAAATGATACTACTGTCATTGATAGTTACTAGATGGTGCTGAAACATATGTCTATTTACTTATATATATATTTTAATTTTCCTTTTGTGTTGCTGTGTCGAAAAGCAATGAGTTAATTATGCCTAATTATATTCCAAAGCTTTTTACTAAAATTTGAGCAACAGGTCCAGAAGTAAAAGGTAGTTTTGTTCCATTGTAGTTTATAAATGATCAAGATGGACAACGTTAAATCGAAAATTTATAATCCTTCAACATAGAATCACCAGCGCCATCGAATTACGAACAAAACCTTCTTCAATAAAACTCAGAAGAATATTTTATTTAGCTAGATCATTTCGAATGCAAGTTACTTGTAAATTTGGTACTGAAAAAATAAATACATATGTCATTAAGTTTTTTTATAGTTTTCCCGAGTTACATTTTTTTAGAGAGTTTTCTAGTAATTGTGGCATTTTAGGGGTTTTTTACTTTAGTTTAGGGGTAAATAGTTTTTGGAGTTGGCAACACTGAGTGCTGGACGCAGTATAAACATGCACGCATCCAGCGTGCTAAATATGACGTGTGTGACTGCACGGATGGCACAATGGTTAACGCGGTCGCCTCGCCACTACACCGCGCTTAGTGTTGCGGGTTTGATTTCCGCACAGGACAAACACTTGTGTCATCCGGAAATAGTTGTCCTGAGTCTGGGTATTCTTTATGTCCGTCCGTTGTTTGTTTATTTGTGAAGACCCCGCGACACAGAAATCATTCCTAGTGCGGAAATTGTCTTAAAAAAGAAAGAAGAAAAAAAAAGAACTAACAAAATAAATGAGCGCACGCGTTTCATTTATTAAAAATGCCATCAGTCCGCACTTGAGATATTCCACAGACAAATGAGGCACTTATATATTTCTATAAATCTGAAATCGATCAATTTCGACGTGCAGTCAACATGCGACACGAACTCTAAATACTGAATCTGCTGTACAGCAAGGTCAGCAAGCGTATACATGATCAAGCATGCACGACGGCGATGCACGATCGCTCTGACGTACGTCCGCGTTATTCACTGTGTGTCTGCACGATGTTCGCGGTGGTGGAGGTGCTCGCTGGATGCAAAATCGGTCGTGCATATTCAGCAAAGAAATAATAAAAAAAGCTGTCAGCCGAAGGACTGCACATCAGAAGTGAATACATGCCTAAAGAAGTTTTCACTTTAAAAATGCCTTGTTTATAATAATTATAATAATGATATTACAAAATTGTTAATAAGTAATTGTAAGTTGCCAGAAGTGGCATGCAGCCCGGCACGCAGCCTGTCACGCAGCCAACGCACTTCTTATTCACGCAAGCATGCACAAACAGACTGTTCACATACGTGTGCCCGTGCTTGTGCTCGTTGAATGTCGGTTTGTACGTGAGCGTGTAAACGCACCATTAAATTTGTACACAAGTGCCCGTTTACACCAAAGAAGAATTATTACAACGGTAAAAAGTCTTTTAATAAATACTGTTTTCTTCATTAATAATTTTTATAAAAAGAAAGCCATGTGTCACAAAAAATCTGTACGATTTATACCTAATTGTTTATACAAAGAAATAATATAAGACCGGAACAGTGGTAAAATAATAACAACCAACTAGGCTAAGGTTAAAAGTTCATTTTTGCTGATATTTTGATTATACTTTTAAAGATTTTATTGCCGTTACGGTATTAGGCAAAGTTATGATTTATGCTCCTGGTTACTTTATCGGCAATACCTTGGGAATCTACGAAGTTTCATGGCAAAACTGTACCAATATTAAAAATATCCTAAAACTTTATTTAACATGCTTTAGAGTTTACCAAGTACAAAGTTTTGAGATATCGGTTAAAAAGTACCAAATTCAGGTAAACATTTAAACGTTTTGCAAATGTATTATAAATAATTTAATCATGCGATCTTGCCAATTAATTTAAACTGAACTGCAACAACGCGCGTTCAACATTCGCCATAAAAACTATACAAAAACCCAACGCGCTCTCAACTCGCGCTTGACGCCTGTCGTGTGTACATACCCTTATACTGTGGGTCGTTACGTGAATTTACGAAACGTAACGTGACTAGTTACTTTAAAGGCGTCAGTAGTTACAAGAACGCGTGATTTTCGTAACTAGTCCGGGCTACGTTACGCAGGGAACGTGGACATGTCGTAATACGTAACGTCTCAAGTCGAAGCTGCGGTTTTGTGGTTATAGTTTCATCAGTAAGTTTTATTTTTTTATATTTAGGTCTTTGTTGTTTTTATTTTGTTAGGATAATAGGATTTTTTGTTTTTCAAATGAAACAAAGTAACTTAGGATGATTAGTATTACCAAAAAAAGAAACTAAATTAACTGTACTGGCAAAAATAAAAAAGTTAGCATTCACACATATATTTCACTCGTTCTAGTTTGGTTCTTAGTAACAAACATGCAGTTCATTCAACTATATTCACTCGGTTATCACTGACGTGACGTGTCAGGTGATACCTACTATCAAGTCGTTTCTTCAATTTTTTCTTCGCACTTAACACGGGCTTAGGACCGTCGGAAATACTTTCTTTAAATAGGCTCTAGTAGGTATTTCAGGTGCATTTAAAAAATTGGAGCTATTTACAAAATATTCGACTTAAATACCTATTAAACAGTTTTTACAACCACTCACACTTCCCTGTACCGAAAGAACTGCTCGAAATGGAGTCCATCACGTAAATTGTCTTCATTTTCACAATGTGTCTCTGTCATTTTTCTCTTTGTCAAAGGCGTTCACTATCGCACTACGACACTGGCCACGATGGTTTGGGTTAATGGAACTTGAGCACTTTCAATCCTCCGTAATCGCAACGTATTCTAGTATTCGGGCTGAGAGTGCAACCACCTGGCTTCTTGCAAATTGAAATTGTCAACAACATACAGTTGCCGCGCATTGGAATATTCATAGTGACGATTCATTTTCATTTTTGAACGTAAACAATACAACTTAATATTACACAAGTTGCTACTGTACTGAATATGAATAGTCATTTATGCGGGAGTCGTGCACCGTGGACCACCTGGTGCCAATCGCGGGCGCCAACCTGGCGCTGTGCGTCGATTGGCTATTTTTAAATAGCGTGATTTTTTTAGCTTTGATGAATTAAACTTGAATGACATCGCTCACGGTAAAACGTAGTGACTGTTGTATGAGAAATGAGTGATGGTACTACGAGAACTCATTTATTTAAACGACATAAAATTTAAGTTTATAAAAAAAACACTTATTTTATGAAACTAATATTTTTCATCGATTCGGTTATTGATACAGAGCACAATTTTTTTGAGGTCACGGGGTATAAACTATCAAAGTATTTTTGTGAAAACATTTATTGGTTCACAGCACTGATGACATTTTGAAAAATTAAGTCAAAATATATGTTAATAAAACCAGCCTATACTTACTAATTTTTCATAAAAGAAAGATCTTAGTTATTAATATCATTCGTCAATGAAACAAAACAAATATTTGTGTTTAACTCCATATGAATGGAGTTAAACACAAATATTTGTTTTGTTTAACAGAAGCGCTGACATTATTTTAAAATAAAGTCAACATAAAAGGACTCTATACTTATCTTTAAAATTATAGATATATGCATCAAAATTATATGCATTGTAGTAAATCTTACGCTATTTTTCTCTCGGTTCGTGCATCTGTCCGGGTGGGGCACATGTGTAAGTGTGTCAAGCTGATGCATATACTAATTATACCTCATACCTGAGTGTAAAAGAAACGGCACGCGTATCGTGCAACACGTTCTCATTGTAACGTATTTTAGTTAACTTGAAATTCTGTTTGTATAACGCCTCAACAAAACGACGTTTCAACTTGTAATAGTTACTAGGATCGTGTGCGTTGTAGCGAAATTAACGTGGTCACAAAAATCACTGGTGTCTTGTTTGGCTTGAGACTTGAGTCTAAGTAGTTATGCGGTTACATGTTACGTAGCTAGCTATCTACTGTAACTAGTGACGTGAAATAACGCCCACACCTACTGTTTGTCAGATTTGACAGTTTGTATAGATACAAATGGATATCTGTCATATCTTTCTATTGTTGTTTGACTAAATTTAAAACTTTTATTATATGTATAGGTTATTGTTGGAGAATAAAGTTGTTTTGAATTCGAAATCGGAACTACAATAATGGACAAATGTCGGATATGTTTAAAGTATAGTAAAAAATTACGATCGATATACGATAGTGAAAACGGAATCACATTTATTGAAATGATAACTTCCCTTACCACTATGAAGATTCTCGGAGATAATAATTTTCCTGATCAAATATGTGCATATTGTCGCAAAAAACTTAGAGAAGCTTATAATTTTAAATTAGACATAGAAAGATCTGAAATGGTTTTAAAAGAAACACAAAACTCTAAAAGAATCAGTTTTAACAATATTCATGATATCAAAATTCAAATAGATATTGATTACAAACCTACTGTCCCAGCTTTGTATAACTTTATTGAGCATCTTTTGCAAAATCAAATTACTAATATAAATTACAAGGAAATTACCATAAAGAAAATTGAAGATAATAATGATGACCAGAAAAGTCTGATAACTGTGAAAGAGTTTTTAGATTCCGTCAACATACAATCTGATGATGACTATAATGACCAGGACTATGAAACACAGGCAGAATATGACAGTGATTATAATTATAGCAAACCATTTAAAATTGGAAAGAAAAAGAAAGCAGAAACGTCGAAACTTAACGGTAATGGTCACAGACCTAGTAAAAAAAATATGAAAAAGCCTTTAAAACCTATATATTTAAAGGATGTGAAGATAACACATTCTGATATTAAAACTATAAATAGGCCTAAACGAAAATATAAGTATAGAGAGAAAACAAGTGTATGTCCCTATTGTGGAAAATTGTTGAAAGAGAAGTATGTAAATACTCATATGTTATTTCACAGTGCTGATAGACCATTTCAATGTGACCTGTGTTCTAAAACATTTGTTAAAGAAAGCTTTTTAAAATTTCATAAAAGAAAGCATGTGGTGGCTGCTGCATTTAAATGTAATGAATGTATTGCATCTTTTACTTCTAAACTGTCGTTACAATCACATATGGTAGTACATAGTGAGGCAAAAAATCATGTTTGTGACATTTGCAATAAAGCTTTTAAAAGAAAATATACATTAAGTCGGCATTTGCTGACTCATAATTTTGGAAAAAAGTCAATACAGTGCGAGTTATGCCCTATGACCTTTCATTCTAAATATTTTCTGAAACACCACATGCGAGTCCATACCGGAGAACGCCCTTATAAGTGTGAAATCTGTTCCCAGCCATACAGCTACAAGCATGATTTTAATCGACACTGTTTAAAAAAGCATGGTGTATTTCTTAAGAGAAGATCTGTTAATGTTATGAATGAGGAGGTGTTGCAGCAGGAGAGAGCTCTCATGAGAGAATTAACACTCAGAGCCCATGGTGTTGTAAAAAGCAATGACTTACCTAGTGTCTTTGAAGGTCCTCTAGGTGCCCTGGCATTTGAACAAGCTATGAAAGCAGTAGAAGCAAGACAGATACCTGTAACCTGTGTGGATACAACTTATAGAATATAAGCGTAGCAATGGTGGATGAAAGGTATTTTCTAAGTAAATTGTATGAACAGCAAAGTTATAGACTTGATAGGTATCCAGAATAAATGGTACTTTACCAATCCTTTCCGCAAAGATAGTGGACCAAATAGACATTGGCCTGTGCTGCACAATTTCTAGGTTGGGTTATAATAAGTGCAATGTTAGTATGTACCTAGTTCTCTGATGTTAAAATCAGATTGAAATGCATTTTATTTTATGTGACTAAATATTCATTCATTCATTTAATGGAAAAAATACAATTAAAGCCGATGAGAAATAAAAATAAATCACTGACTATATGTAATGAAACTGTATAACTTACTTACTTTGAGTTACTTACTTTACTTTGACTAAATAAGAAACATTTTACTTTGAGTTACTTTCTCACAACTCTGCACCTTTTATTTCATAGCTTTTAATAAATAAATTTTGTTTCAGTTTTCTTCGAACCTACAGACAGAAGAAAAGCAGTAAGAGCTCTAAGCAACAAGCAGGTCATAGATTATGCTTCACCAAATTTATTAGAGTTACAGGAAATGGCAAAAGTTTTAAATCCAACACATGTCAATTCTGTGGGCAAAAACAGTTGTGATTTAAGTGAAATTCTACAGTTGTCCATGACAGTGTCGCCTTATATACATTTTCTAATTATTACATTAGGACCTGATGGTGTAGTCACTATTAAAAATAGAAATAATGATATAAAGAGTAACCTACAAAACAAAGATAAAATAATAGTAAAAATATATCCAACAGACCCTCTTGAAATTATAGAAAATGTTTCAGGGGCTGGAGACAGTTTTTCAAGTGGTGTTATTCATGGAATATTGTCTGGGTTGAATGAATCACAATGCATGTCAATAGGTTTCAATGCAGCCAAAATGACACTTATGTCAAAAAACACTGTCTCACCAAACTTGAACAATATAAGATTTTTGCATTTAAAAGAAGCAAATTATAGACATATAAAAAAATAACACAATTCAATTTCTTAAAATTTATTTCAAAGGCAATAATACATTTCAGCATTTTTAGTCGCCTTGATTTTAGTTAAAAATTTCAATACAAAAGTTATTGTAAAATTAATATAGACTATATTATACGACATGTCAAAAATACAAGACTTATAAGACAAAGTTACCAAGCCTAAGTTAGGCACACATTATAGACAACTTCATGTAAGACTTTACATGCACAAAACCACAATTTCTTTTAAGAATGGTGTCAGTGATCACATACAACATAATATATAAGAAAATAAAAACTATCATAACCAGGTTATTAGTCTAAGGTCTACACACCTATTATACTGTTCTGTTAGTCTTTATAACAACAATACCTTAACTATCTATCTGGTCAACATAAAAACATTCTTGTTATGAAATCTAGTTTAAAAAATTCCTGTGGACAGATAATAATTCCTATGACTTAATTATAAGATCTCTTCATTGGACGGAGTAAATTACTGAATAATTTATTGGTAATCTGTTTTTATATGTCTGTATGTCCCCCTGAATATCCAATTTTTCTTTCATGCATTGTATATGAAGAAGGTTCTCGGCTCTGCATTTCATGAAGTCTTTTATACTTTTGTACTCTGGCCTCCACCAGAAAGAGGATACCAGCAGGGAATAACAACACCACACCTATAACACTAAGAGCATATGCCCAGCCTAGGTCATTGTGCTCCCAATATGGCATCCAGTCTCTTCCATCTCCTCGAGCCCCAAACGTAATTACAGATATAAGGCCTGAAAATCCTGGAAGTGAATAAAATGAATAGTCAATTACAGTCACATATTGAATATATACAAAAAATTAATTAATTATAAAAAGGTACTATATGTTATATTCAAGAATACAAACCTCCTATGGCAAGAACTGTGCCAAGAGTTAGGAGAAGAGTTAGATACTTGTCATCATCTCTATCTTTTTTCATATATAAATAAGATAAAAACATAGATATCAAGACACAACACATAGTAATTGTGAAAAAGAACTGTGTTGCTATAAAGAACCCAGGCAATAATAGGTCATGAATGATGTAATATTCCTCCTCAAATATCCACCAGCAACCGGTAAATACAGTATCGTACCAATGATGGACATCTTCAAATCCATCGAAACATACTTCCCATAAACCTGAAATTAAATATACGAAAGTTATTATATGAGTAACTTAAATAGACATAATAAACAGGGTGTTTGTTGTTAACAAAAACAAAAGATTTTATTTATTTATATATAGTAAGAAACATAAACGGCCTTACCTAATTTTTTAAACTTGGGATTTTTCAACTTGCCATCATTAACTAGCCAATGGGGGCTAACAAAAGCAATTATAATAAATAATGACCCCAATATAAAGAATGCGAGTGCGAATTGTCCTGTTCTTGATTCACCCATTTTGTAACAAAAAAATCACAACAAAACGCCCAACGCCCAACCAACCCAAAACCAAACCTGGCAAAAAAACATCATGACAAGTGTTACCTATGTTCAGTGTTGCCAACCATAGTCTAGAGTGAACTGTATATTATAAAACTGGTTTCGAAAAAGCTGTAGAAAACAGTAAATATATTAAAATAAAAAACTGTAAACCTACAGTTTTTTAACACGCTTTTGTTAGCTTTGCCTGTATACTGTATGTAATCTTCTCACCGACTTCACTGATACGAAAGCAGTTTTTTAATCTTATTATGGATCATTTCATGGTCAAGACCTGTTCATCAACAAACAATTTTAGAAATAAAACATGTACGGGTGTACCTACAAAATATCTTTCTATTCTGTGCCTACAACAATCATGATCATTATCATAATAATTCATAACATACTAGCTGCGCCCCGCAGTTTCACCTGCGTATGTCCCTCGTTAAGTTTTCTTAAATTTTCTAATTTTCTGCGCAATATCCTTAATTTTTCTTTTATAAGAACCTTCTCCTAACAATAACAAATACAAAAAAAAAGAATTAGCTAAATCAGTCCAGTGGTTCACGCGTGATGCGTGACCAAGGGAAATAGGGATTCATTTTTAACCGACGAAAAAAAAGGAGGTTCTCAATTCGACCGTAAATATATTTTTATATATTTTTTTTTTAGGTTTGTTTAGCCCTCCGTTATTTATGAACCGATTTTGATTATTCTTTTTTTGTTAGATAGGGTATACCTCAAGGGTGGTCCCATGTCAAGGAAGTTAGGATCTGATGATGGGATCCTGATAAAATTTAGAGAAACCTTAAAAAATTGTAGGAACGAATAGTGTTTCTGTTTACTTTTCATTACTTTATCAGGTATTTGCGTTCAGAAATCATCACTCATCTTATTATTTGGCGCCGACTCAAAATTAGATTATAAATTTTTTTATAGTTATTTATTTTTTGCTTTTTAGTTCTTTTCGTCGTTCGTTAATTTTTTGTTAAAAAGAGTTTTTATACATACATATATAGATAGATTGGTTGCCATCAGCTTCAGTTTGAAAATGAGATAGTAGGTGGGCATTTTCAGAAAAATTGTTATTTATTCAGAGAATAATTTTATTCCAGAGTTGTAAATTATTTTTTCCTATAAATTAGCTATTATCTTAATAACTGTATTATTTAACAAATAGCTTAATATATTAAATATTGAAGGTAAAAATTATAGATCCCTCGTTTTATTGCACGATGTTCGGATTTCAAACTTAAAGATTAGTACTTAAATTTTAGTTTTCCGCTCTAAAATAAGCAAGCAAAGGTCAGAAACATCAATAAAATATAAATTTCGTGAAATTCCGACTACTCTACGGTATTTTTTAATACCTGTAAAAATAATCCTTTTGAAACAAATAGTGTATTTGAATTCTCGGAACATTTTCTTTACTATTTATCATTTTGTTTTAATAACTTAGTTTGAAAGATATCAATGTAAAAAGTGTTCACGTCACGCGGTGCTCAAATTTTTATTCCACCTACACGACAGTTTTATTCAAGGTAAATATTACTGTTTTAACTTTCTGTTTATAAAGTTAAATACATTAACCTATCTTTATTTAGATTACCTTTAAATATTTTTATATTTACTGTTACAGTTTAAAATTAAAATAACCAAATACGTCACTTTAACGGAAAAGTATATACCTAATATCCTAAACGTGACTTTAAATTTCCCTTACGTCACATGTCCTAATAAATCTGTGATTAAAAAGAAGTAATTAGGAGTAATTAACAAACATAATAAAGACCGTTTTATTAAATAATTATGAAGGTAAAACTGTGTTTAAATTTACTAAATATATATTTATTGTATGTTTCTTTCGTGCCATAAAATTGTATTATTTTGAAGTGTAAAGTACAAAAATGTAGCGTATGGATACTAATTATATAATAGCACTTACATGTCAATCAACAAGGGTAATGCTAGTGTTTATATTTAATTGAGAAAGAGAAGAAGAGAAGTGTTTATATTGATGTAACAAAGGTAGTTATTTTTCGAAATGTGTTGTATTTTCATTAAAAAAGACTCTGTACTGTATACTTCGTGATGTATTGGAATTCTCTATTGGAAACATAAATTTTAAATCAGTTTTTTTCTGAATTTCATAATAATTTTGATATAAATAGACTTTTATTAAAATTTATATGAATTATCAAACGCATTTAGTGACAATTAAATCAAAACAATTTTTTTTTTAGTGTAATTCCCATTACGTGTCGTCCAAATTTTCTGAAAAACGCCTGCTACTATCTCTGAACTACACAGCGAATAAAAGTATTATAAAATCCGAGTGGTGCGAGACCTAAAAGTGGCGCCCCTGTAAATTTGATGACCCTTTTTTTTAGTCCTCATAAGAAGTATTTTTTTTTAGTCCTCAAAAACTATTTTGGACACCCCCTACTTTATAGCAAAGACTCGGTGACTGGCGCCTGGTGGATATGCTTCGGTTGAATTCAGCGCCCCCCCGCATGACGTACCGTCCGCCCGTACTGTAGCTGTGTCGTTGCAGTGCCGTTATAGTGTGTGATGACCTTTAGGCTGCGTAGAGCTACCCTCTGCATGCATAACAATAACAAGAGCACTGGCACCTGACACATTTTTTATTTGACATTTTTATTTTTTACCGACGCACTTCACGCTCGCCGAGTGCAGGCGAGTGGTGGCGAGTGCGCATGTGAAGAGGGTCCGCTCGGCTCGCCTCGTGCGCACTCGCCACCACTCGGCACCGCTCGCTTTCTTGTCGGTATTTTGGCGAAGATCAAAGTGGCGAGTAGCGAGCGCGAGCAGCCCGTCCACACGCTCGTGTCCACTCGTGTTGTATATTCGTAGAGGTGGGCGATCACGAATGATTGCCATAGTCGAAATATTTACTAATTACTAATACTGATTTATTAATCGATTATTGATTTTAATTTCATAAATATTTTATTTTACTTAATACTTCTACATTTAACTAAAGTCCATTATAATTTACCTTACGTCACAATAAAGTATTAGATATACATCTATATTATATTGTTAAATACAATTATAACGAAAGAAAGAAAATTATTTTGAAACTTTATTTATCAAGGATGTTTACTATTGTTGTAAAAGCTGTGTGCGGTGCAAGTTTGTTGGCCACCGACCGTATTATATCTTCCCCAGGACGGACGCGATCGAATTAGTATAATTACTATAGGGTTTTATCTAAATATGTCGAGATATCTCCATAATTAATTATAGCATCTTCAAATTATGTAGCACAAAAAAAAACGTTTTAGCATATTGTGTTTGCCTTTTTTCTGATATGTTACGTTTTAGGTAAAAAAAAAACAAGATTGCTTAATTTCTTAATACAAGTTCCAGATAATATTGCATTTATATAATTATATCGACCGGCCATGTAATGTCAGAATGTTATATTTATATTTCATCACATCCCCACGACGGGCACGAACGAATTATTTAGTTATTACACTTATTACTAACGGTTATAATTGAAATAACTTGATACATCTTCATAATCGTATTATTCCATTAGTATGTTTAATAATCGCCCGCCACTATTGGAGCGGAGATTTTTTACTGCGCTTCCTAAGGTTTCGTGTGGTTTCGTGGCAACACTGGCGACTGAACCACAAATTATTGCTTTGTATAAATACTTCTCATTTCGTGGAAATGATACATGCGCGCCAGATTGTTACTCAGCAATTCAAAAACTGTTAAATGTAATGAGCAAAAAAATTAAGAACTCATTAAAAAAATAGAAAAAAAAACAAAATGCGCATACATTTTTTTTTATTTATAAAATTGGCATTTTTTTTTTTAAATTTCAACATTTAATTTGTTTAATTCTAAATTTTTTAAGTTAACAAATGTCTGCTAAATTAACACTTATTTAATATGTCTTATTGTTGGTTTTATAACATTTTAAATGCTTGATGAATGTACGAGGTTTTAAAACCAAAGTACGAGATTTTTAGTTGTTTAAGTACGAGAAAAAAAGGTATGAGGTTGGCAGCCCTGTTCCATACGTCATCCCAGAAAGTAAAATAATGCAATATTATTAAAAATTATTCCTTTTCCTATCCAGTTGAAATAGGTTTATGAGAACTGCGATATATTATAAAATGTTATGCAATTCATCATGATTTGCAAACGATACAAAAACATAAGTCTAATTTACAGAAGACTTCACCATCTTCAACATAAAACTCAAAATGTTCAAGAAAAAGACACTAATGTTATGTATTTGTGTAAATATCTCAGTTTAAGTGAAAATAAAGCTCAATATTTGATGATGAAACATCCTGTTATAGCCAAATTAAATGAAGAAAAACTCAAAAATTTAGTAGAAACCCTTAATAAAATAGGATTTACTTCCGAAGCATTAATCAAGGAACCTGCATTATTTGGCATCTTGCCTATAACATTAAAATACCGCTACAAAGTTCTAATTGAATGTGGAATAGAGCATGTTACTCCTAGACTTCTATCATCATATTTAACAATATTAAGACAAAGGTCTATAGGGGAATTGAAAAGATCGCACAAAATACCTGAACACATCAATGTTGAAAATAGGTTAGCAAGTTATATGACCCAGTGGCCAACATCACTTACAACATTAATTTATGAAGATGTCAATAACTCAACATTATTTGCATTACGCCTAAAAATAATCCAGAGATATTTGGAACTCGTGTTAGATCTCACAAAAGAAGAGTTCTACAGAGGCCTTGCAACATATCCTTCAGTGAAACATCGCTCATTAGAATATATGAATGAATCATTGAAAATACTACAGTCACAAATTGCAATACCCAATCACAAAATTAAATCCAATTTGTATCTAATACACGCTGATCCAGAAAATTTAAAGAACATAATCTACAATTTCCAGAATATAGGTGGTATTGATATTAAGGAAGTGATTAGAATGCATCCTAAGCTAGCTGTAAAGAATTATCAGACTCTGCTAGAGATCAGAAAGGTTTTAGAGGAATACAATATAAGTAATGAGGCACAAAGAAGATGCTTTGATGTATATACTCTAGGCCCTGATACAGTCAGAGAAAGACTTGAAAAGGCAAAGAGTATTCCTGAATTTAGTATGTTCCTAAACCATCCAAGATTTTTGAAAATAATACACTATAATAAGACCGCAATGAAGAGATTGAGTAAGTTATATGCAAATAATAAGAAGTGCCTTAGCCTGAATGTTCTATCAGGTAGTTCTGCACATTATGAAGTGTTTGAAAAAGCTCCTGGTGATCGCTTAGGCAAAGGCAAAGATCTTCTTTTTTGCATTTCCCAATCATTGGGAAGAAAATTTAAGGTTCCTCAGATAGGAAATGTTATTAGAAGACATCCGTTTTGGATTAATATTCCAGTACTTCAAGTTAAATATGTATATGAACAATTGTCTGTACAGTTTAGTGATACAGAGATATATGAAAACTGCATTATTTTGTTATATCCATGGAAAAAAGTACGAGACACTTTAAATATGTTAAACCAAAGACAACTATGTGAACAGTTGCTAATGTGTCATGAAAATTTCAACTATGATAATTTAAGTAATTCCCAAAAGTTAAGTTTAATTTTATATGTTTTAGAAAAAAAACATTATTTTTCTGGCAATGGTGTATGGGCTGAGGAAAGAAATAGAAATAGTACAGAGAAAGTGCAGTTAAAAAATTCTCATACATAATTTTATAAAAAACCTATATTAAACATATAATTTTCTCTTAGTGTCACTTATAAAAAGCAGTGTGTGATTTATGTTTTTCTAACAAAGTAATAGTCTACAAATTAGTTTTAACCAAAACTGTATTAGGGTATTGATTTAATATAGTTGCAAATGAAGATATTATTTTGATATGATTAAAGGTGGTTTAGCTCTGCGTGGCAAGGCATAGATAGGAAGGGCGTGGATTGAAATCATTGCTATTCTGCACCGTCTCACGATGGCCAGGCTCGCGATATCATGCGCCGGCCAGCGCTGCCTTGAACCGAAAGAAGTGAAGAAGTGCTTTTTCGGTTGTCGGTTTGTCTTATGCCATCATGTTTCGTCCCTACTTATTGAATACTAGCTGCGCCCCGCAAATCCTGATGCCGTGGGAAGATCGGGATAAAAAGTAGCCTATGTGCTATTCCAGGTGTCCAGGTATCTACATAATAAGTTTCATCGCAATTGGTTCAGTAGTTTTGCGTGAAAGAGCAAAAAACATCCACACATCCTTACAAACTTTCACATTTATAATATTAGTAGCATGTTAATGGAAGAAAAAGAATCGGAAGAAAAAATAGTTTTGTACCTATTTCAAAATTTTGTCATACAAATTTTAATTTTCGCTCACTCCATTCACGCCTGGCCTCGCCGCTCTAAACTACCTTAACACAAGTCCAAGTAACATAATATACTATAATAACTAAGAAATGCATATCTCATATAATCAAATATTCATCATCTGAGCTGATGTGTCCATTATAAATGTAAAAAAAACTATTCTTTTCTTTATTTCACAACTAGCCGCACCCCGCGGTTTTACCTGCGTAAGTCCCGGTGCCGTGGGAATATCGGGATAAAAAGTAGCCTATGTGTTAATCCAGGTCTCCAGATATCTACATACCAAATTTCATCGCCATCGATTCAGTAGTTTTTGCATGAAAGAGTAACAAACATCTATACATCCTCACAAAGTTTCACGTTTATAATATTAGGAGGATTAACCCTCTGAGCCTACAGTAATGTGTTTATGTATAAATGTAGTCTAGTAGTAGCAGTAGTTTAATCATTTTTCATGGGCTTTCCTAAGATTTTCCTTTGTTTATTTCAAAGGCGTTTAATTGGCGTTGCGCGGCTTCCTTCGTTTACGGAGAGACGTCACGCAGGGCGTCGCGCGGGGCGTCGTGCGTTGCGTGGAGATCAACGATAGCTTTTGGCAGACTTCTTCGGACATTCTATCGCCCTGTCGTGTTTTGCAATGGAGTACGATTGTATTCACATGTTATTAGAAGATAATTGTTACACAAAAAGCCTTTTTTTTGTTCTAGAAAAAAACCTATACTTACAGCAGCTGAACGCCAACACTTTGGTGAATATGCAACTCTTTACCCATCGATAAAAACAAAAGGTTATGAAGTATTTCATATATATACCCTAATGTCAATAAAAGCCTTTGATTATATATTGAATATAATTTTTTTTTAACAAAAAATTAAACCGACGAAAAGAACTAAAAAGCAAAAAATAAATAACTATAAAATTTTTATAATCTAATTTTGAGTCGGCGCTAAATAATAAAATGATTAATTATACCTACGTACTGTTGGTTGGAGTTGGTTGGTGGAGAAAAAGCCGCCTGAAATTCACTAGCCAGAAATATCAATCTTATTTTTGCAGAAATAAAGGTGATTTCTATGGATTTGCAAGATTAGACAAAAAGTAATAAACTACATTTTCGACGCCTTTGACTACTAGGCGGCTTTCTTTAAAGTACCTATGCGGTATTTCTTAAAGGTATCAATAATACAATGAACGGATATTTACATATCACACCCCTAGATCTAAAGGGAGCTAAATTAAAAATTTCAATTTTTGCGTTATGCACACCATCGAATTCCTTATCTCAATACCTACCGACCAATAAACCAAATTTAAAAATATCACCACTACTCGACGCTAGACGCCAAATTTACCAACACGGGCTCAAGTCAAAAACTAAATAAGTATACAATACATTGTTAAGTAATAGGGAAATAACTACGAAAATTAAATTTGTAGCCCCAAATCATGATTAAAACGCAAGATTCCTACAATTTCTTTCTTCTAGATGCATAGAAAACTCCAAAACAGTGCACAGTTAGTTTTTCGCCTTTTCTGAAAAATGTGCTTTTTTGAGTTAGCTCCCTTTAGATCTAGATGTGCGATATCAGCGATATGTTTTAATGAAGTTTATTTAAGGGAAGTATCCCTTTAAAACTGCACCCAGAGGGTGCACAAGCGAAGAGTTTTGACCTGTATCTTTGTAATTATTGCATTAAAGTTCTAATATTAAACATAACCAAGATGCATAGCTAATATCAGATAACTAACTGACCCGCGCAACTTCGTCTGCATTTGTAAATGTTCTTCGTTCCTGCAACATTTTCATTGATCCTCCGCGCCTATTGGTCGTAGCGTGATATTATATAGCCATATATGGCCATCCTCGATAAATGGACTATCCAACACTAAAATATTTTTTCAATTTGAACCATTAGTTCCTGAGATTAGCGCGTTTAACCAAACAAACAAACAAACTCTTCAGCTTTATAGTATTCAGCTAGTAGGTATATATATACATATATACTAGCGAACCCGACAGACGTCCTGCTGGAACGTAAAAATATTAAAACATTTCATTAAAATCGGTCCAGCCGTTTAGGAGGAGTTCAGTGACATACACACGCACAGAAGAAATATATTTATAGTTTTTTTTTTAGCAACTGGTGCATTAGGTATATTCCTGTGTCACGGGGGGGCTTCACAAACATTCAAACAACGGCACAAATAAGGATAAGAGTTACTAAAATACGAAATACTACAAAATACACAAATAATGAAATAGATTATTTATTTGAAAATCAAATTTATAGGTGTTGAGTATATAGGTAATGATGATGTGATGACGGTGAAAATTATTTCCCCCAAATTTATGTTTAATTTTTGTAAGTAATTAAAATATTCTTCTCTTTTAATATTGTATTCTTGTTGACGGGCCTGTTGGTCTAGTGGTTAGTGATCCTGACTGCTGAGCCAAAGGTCGTGGGTTCGATTCCCAAACAGGACTATTAATTGTGTGATGAGCATGATCATTTGTTCTGTGTCTGGATGTAATTTATCTACAATATGTTTGTATTTAGAAATATATAAATATGTTTATCAGCAGTCTGGGTACCATAGTACAGGCACTGCCTAGATTGGAAACAGACGGCTGTGTGTGAGATATGTGAAGTTATTATTATTATTATATACTAATGGCTGCTGCATACACCGGAGAAAGATACTCTGCTTACGATGCAGTGCTTGATTTTCTGTAATGTACCTATACCAAGTGGCGGGATTATAGAAAAAGGGCTTCTATCATTTGATAAAAAAAATTTACTCCTAATTTATTTTAATATGTGGAGAGGCTTAATATTTGAAAAATGATAGTAAGATATTGATTTGTGCGAGAAGCTCCAAAAGCATGTTTCTCAATTTTGAAAAACAATACTGTTTATTTTCTAAAATACTGTCTTTTATTTACTCTCCGACTTCAATATAATTTATTTAATTTTATTTCTCATACAAAAAGTTGGCAACCCTTGTTGCAGTTCACATGTTTTGGTCAGTTTAAAATAGCGCGAATATGATTTATAATAAACCAACGATGTTCAGAATCATACGTTGACATAATTATATCATAGATATCATTGTGAACATTTTTACTATCACAACGAAACTCTACAATTACAGGAGCATTAAAGACAATAGGTATATTATCTGCGTGCTACCTGCCATTGTTTGTATCTTATGAGAACGTCACCGCGCGTCCCTCCACCCCTTTAATCGGCAACCCGTTTTATGATACGCGCTGCTATTTAATACTTTTGTATAACATATTACTTATGTTATACAAACTTATTTAATAACAAATAACTACCTACTCAAATTAATAGCTCAATCCGTGGAGCTCTCAATATGTTTTACATTTCAGTAGCTCTTAGGTACTATATTATTTTCTAGCCTTATTATAGATAGTCCTAATTTAATTTCATGTTTGAAGAAAACCCATAGGTAAGTACTATGTCAAACATATTGCCTGCAATAAATGAATATGCGGGCGTTCACAGTATACCTACAAAGTTCGTCACCTTTCCTAGATGGGTTTATTGTTTACGGTTAAATAGACTACATCTTATTACAACATCCACCCTAACCAATCACTCAAAACCTGATTTAGTACAATTTGTTTAATACATTGTATGGAATTATTTATTTTTGATAAGAAGAAAACTATTATTTACTATTAACACAGCCACGCAGCGATGGCGAGTAAAGAATAAACACCTAGAGTATTTTTTTAAACTATATTGACAGAATAAATAACTGTAAATAAATAAAAACTGCTATAAATCTCAACGGAAATATAAAAAAAAGAAACTAAACAAAACACCGGAATGGATGACCCAACATAATTTACAAATAAACTTTTACAAAACAAAACTAATAACTTTCCACCACTAACCTCTATTATACAAGAATAGAGGTCAATGCTTTCCACCCACATCAAAAAAAAAAACGTTTAGATATAAATTTGATTTTTGAAGGTCTCGAATTAGAAGTTGTAAAAGAGTTTAATCTGCTCGGATTAACTACAAACATCCACATGAATTGGAAACCACATGTAAAAAAGTAAAAGCAAAAATATCAAAGTTCTCATATGCCCTACGCGAAGTTAAAAAAACCATAGACCCATCAACCACTCTCGTCACTTACTACGCCTATGCATATTCTTGGCCAAGCTATGGCATCATCCTGTGGGTAGGGCTTGGTATTCGAATATTCACCTTATATACTATTCGAATAACATGTATAGTAATATTCGAATATTTCGAATTTTTCGAATACTACAAATAATATTTTGACTATTAACATTTATAATAAAAATATTTTAAAACATGACAGGAATAACAAAAAAGAAATATATATTATTTAATTATCACTTCTGGAAACACTAACAAGTCTCCGCAACAGGCTATTCATTTACATTTAGATCTAACGAAGATTTAGAAATTGCAATGCGTGTAGAAATGGCATCTTATGAAGCTGGGGGTTAAAAAAAATTACATTTAATGAGGACATATAATGTTTTGTTAACGATTCCTCCAACAAGCGTAGAATCTGAAAATATTTTTATCATGTAGGATGACATGCAGCTACCTTCGTAGTGCCTTAAATGATGACACTCTAGACTGCCTTTCATTTCTCAGGTCATATTATCAAAGCAAGAATCATTGAGTAATAACTTTTTGATACAATTTGCTTATTAAAGTAAAGTATTTCTTACCTTTTTCATATTTTAAAATCTAGAAGTCAGATTTTTTAGTTTTAGATTAGATTAGATTTTAGATTTGAACTGACTAAACAAATGACCGAATCATTATTTTGATAAAAGAAGTTGGTTTTATTGTAATTTTAAAATTTTAACTTTATGTGTATGAATAATAATAGAAGAATTTATTTCATTTAATTTATGTAATTGGAAAAAAAATGTTAATTGTTTTAAGAGAGGAATATTTGTTATTATTTATATTATTAAAGTCTATCTCTTAAGTCTGATAGTGATTTATGTCAATAAATATTTTAAGAAATTATCTTTATAAATATTTACTATTTTCTTTTGAAATTCTACCTAAGTGGCATTGTGCGAATCATGTGCAATATTCAAGTTAAATGACTGCTATTCCTTACGTAGACAATATTCGCAATGTTCCAAAAATTCGTATTATTCGAATAATTCGAATGGTATTTCTTTAACTATTCAAAATATTCGAATAGTAAAATTGAACGAATACTACAAGCCCTACCTGTGGAGATATAGTACAGAAGCTCATACTATTTTTACACTAAAAAGGAAACTAATAAGAATCTTAGTAAACATAAAAGAAACAGACTCCCGTAGACCGCATTTTCAAACTCTCAATATTTTAACTTTACCATGCATCTATACCCTAGAAATCTGTAAATTTGTTCGAAAATACGCTGAATACTACACAAAAAGAGAAGACATCCAAACTCAATTCACCCTAAGACAGAAATAGATTGAATCTACCAACTTCCCGGCTTAACAGACACTCAACAAGCCCCTTAGTAATGTCCATAAAAATGTACAACAAACTGCCAGAATCATTAAGAAATGAAGCAAAGAATAATATTTTATTAATAAATTAAAATTACTCCTATTACACAAAAACCATAAAAGAATACATGGATGAAAAACTGTAAATACATAATTACTCTACTGCCATATGCTAATACATCAAAAACAAATATAATAATACTAAATATAAGTACTAAGTATAATCTTAACAATGGGTAACTATATAAATAATACAAAACCATCTTATTTATAAAACCCTAAAGTATACTACAAAAAAAACAATTAATAAAAAGTCTATTGAATTAATACAGTGCAATAACATAAATAAAATAATATTCTATATAAACTAATACCGTAAATAACCTAATGTCAATCAAAAAATAAAACCTTAACTCTGAAATAAACTGGAAGGAACAATTTATAAAATAAATAAAAATAATAAATAAATAACACAATAAATGCAAAAAAATCTTTTTAACAAAAAAGTAAACCGACGAAAAGAACTAAAAAGCAAAAAATAAATAACTATAAAATTTTTATAATCTTATTTTGAGTCGGCGCCAAACAACAAAAGTTTATATAAAATTTGATAGTTTGTGTAAATAAGCTCAAGACTTAAGAGGTTTATTTATTTATTGCTTTTTAGTTATTTCGTCGGTTTAATTTTTTGTTAAAAAGATTTTTATTAAGTTTACCATCTATAAATACACATTGTGGAATGGCAATTAATATTGCATTTAGCAATAACAAAACTAGTCCAGTGCGCAATAAGTTCGATTTGGCATTTTGTTTTTATTTACGGAGAATACCTTTCAGTGCGTCGTCGCCCCTACTGACACTTGTACCGTCCACGGTATGCTATATATAAACCGACCTCCTCGAGTAACCTCGAGCGAGTAATGTAGTTCTGGTTCCACTACTAATATGACCGCCCAATTTTTTAGACTGGCAAATTTTAAGATAAAATTTTAACTGTATGTTATAAGTGGTGTACAATAAAGAATATTCCAAATATCTACAGGTCTTGTATTAGAGTGAACTTGGACACAAACACACGACATTTCGAGCGCCTCCAGCTTTGGGCAGATAAGGTTACTTAATAACCTGGAATTAGTGTTTCAAGATGACTAACCACAATTACCTACTGGAATGAATAAGTTCTCAGTCCACTGATTTTAAGGCATTTCAAATTCAAATTCAATATCATTATTTCATAAAATTGATCATTAATTTTATATGCAATTTTTTATATAAGAATTCGAAAGCGTCAATTTAAAATACAAAAATTAAAATAAAAAATTATAAATCAACACACACAGTCCACAGAGTCACCGCAATAGTTTGCTTTGTCAAATGCAACATTATTAAAGGAAGAAAAAAATAATCATAGCTGCCTGTTTCGGTCTATAACCGCCCGTTACCGCGCGAAGAAATCCGTCTCAGGGCATAATGTCCTTTTCTCCTGCCCTTTTTTAAAATGTCCTATTCTTTTATTGTCCCAAACATTACATTACAAACAATTTGCTTATCTCCAACCTCTCAAAATACTCGTCTACGGCAGCAATTACTTCATCATTTGATGAAAATCTCTGGCCACATAACCAGGTTCAGGTTTCAACTTCAGGTTTGGGAATAAGTGGAAGTCGCACGAGACCAGATCTAGGAAATAGGGTAGATGTGGTAGCAATTCGAACCGCAACTCATGGAGTTTGGTGACTACAACCATTGACGTGTGTACAGGTGCGTTGTCATGTTGGAACAAAACTATTTTCTTGGCCAAATGAGGTCGTTTCTCTCGGATTTCTTCACTTAATTTTTGCACCAAGCTTGCGTAGTACTCTCCATTCATTGTTTTTTCTTTTTGCAGATAATCCACTAAAATAATCCCTCGAGCATCCCAAAAAACAGTCGCCATTACTTTGCCGGCCGATAAAACCGTTTTTGCTTTCTTCGACGCAGGTTTTCCGCTCTTAGTCCACTACTTTGATTGTTCTTTTTCTATTTCAGGAGTGTAATGATGTATCCAGGTTTCGTCTATTGTAACATAACGACGCAAAAACTCGTGAGGATCTCTCTTAAACAGCACCAAACACTCCGATGAATCGTCCACTCGACGTAACTTTTGGTCAACATTTTTCATTCCCAAACGTTGGTGTAAAATATTAAAAACGCGTTTAGACTAAATGCTCACCATCTCTGCTATCTCTCGCAACTTCAAGCGGCAATCGTTCAATACAATTTTGTGAATTTTTTTGAACATGTCCGGATCGTGACTTCATGCTATGAAAATAACTAAACGAAACTAATCTGGCTGTTTCAACATCACAGTTCACGAGTTTTTCTAACTGCGAGCGTATGCTACTGAGCTGAGTATATACGATAATTTATCAATATGAGGGCCCCATTGAAGCTTAGTATTAAGATTAATGCCAAAGAATTTTGTAGTATACGCTAGTTCCAACTCGTCTTCTTTAACTAGTATAGTGGTTTTCACCTGTTTAATGTTTGGAGTAGTGAACCGGATACATTTAGTCTTTTCTCCATTAAGAAGTAATTTGTTAACGTTAAACAAACGAACCACTTTCGAAATAGCATCGCTTACGTCGTCAAAGTTTGTACACATACGTTTTAGTCTTAATAAGAGTGAAGTATCATTCGAAAACAAAACTATCTCGTAATTATTCTTAACAAGATGAGGTAAGTCATTAATGCAGATTAAGAACAAAAATGGCCCAAGTATAGACCCTGGAGATAGCTACACAATAATTATAATAAAAACTCCACACATCTCACACACGGCCGTCTGATCCCAAGCTAGGCAGAGCTTGTACTATGGTAACCAGACTGCTGATAAACATATTTATATATTTCTAAATACATACATATTATAAATAAATTACACCCAGACACAGACAAATTATCATGCTCATCACACAATTATTTGTCCTGGGTGGGAATCAAACCCACGACCTCTTGCTTAGCAGTCAGGGTCATTAACCACTAGACCAACAGGTCAGTCAAAAAAAAAATAGGCAGTCGTGGGACTGCCGACAGAAGTGAAAACTTAAACGAAACGACGAACATAAAACGTCATATTAGCAGGTTGGTGACATTAATTAATAAGGAGCTGACAGAACTCAATGTTTAGATTAGCGCCCTCTAGTGGATCTATATATGTATTACTAGCAACCCGCTCCGGCTACGCACGTGTACAAATTATACACCTAAACCTTCCTCATGAATCACTCTGTCTATTAGTGAAAACCGCATGAAAATCCGTTCAGTAGTTTTTCAGTTTATCGCGAACAGACAGACAGACAGACGCGGCGGGGGACTTTGTTTTATAATATGTAGTGATTAGCGTGTTTTCACTTCAAAAAATTATAATTAATTCATATCGACCTTCTGAAACCTGTTTCTTGGATAAGAAGTATGAAGATCCAGCGCCGTGTCTTTGGTGTTTTTCCAATTATAGCACTAGAGCGCATTATGCGGCATAATGCTTAACGTTGAATGTTTCACTACAGCAACGCTTCGCACAAACGAGCACTCTAAAAGATACTGCTTTTGCGTGATGCGTGCAACCGATACCAACAGACAGAAAATTAACAAGTGTTTTTTCTTTAGTTGGCATTGATCGAAATGTTTTATTCATATATTATCGTTAGTAATTTTATTTATTGTTGAAAAAATTTTTAAAGCTTTCGTTTCGTTGCAGTTTTTTGGAAATAATTAAAGTTAATTCAAACTGTGTTAAAAAAATAAAATTTATTTTTTTAACCGTTTAAAATTCTAAAAAACACAGTTTAAAGTTTAAAATTGATATTACTTCCGCTCAAATGGTCAAACATACTAATAAAGTAAAACCACTTAAAATTGCACATAAGAAAAGTTGAGGTATTTTTAAAATCACTTTCGAAAATCGAAAACGAGAAAACATCAAATATTCTTTCATTGTGCTTTGATTTCCAGAAAAACTTGCCTCTACCTGTAACTAATTTAACAGATGAATCTTAGATTATATATAGGTCCAGATACCGTGACCAGTACAAATACCACCATTTACTTTGAAGCCACTTTTTGGAGCTGTTTGAGTGAACCCCGCCCAACGCGAGTGTCTACGTACGATATTTGTGCTTGTTTGCATGACGGTTTTACTACCTGCGCATAGAGGTTACCCTAAAATTTAGGGACTTTTTTTATTAAACATAATATATTTTTTAAATGTAATATTAAATAAAGACATTTTAAATATATTTAAATGTGTTACAAGTGTTCTTTTACTTTTTCTAAACAAATTATTCTTCTTATTAATTTATTTGATCAAATAACATGCGTTATATTTCAGTCACTGTCATAAATGAGACACGATAGATATAGCGGCTTGAGGCACCAGAAAAAGAAGAAACGAATTAGTAGGAACTATTTATTTAAAACAATATTTTTCGGTTTGTTTTTGAAGACTTTTTTTTGAGTTTACTCCTAAAGAATCGATTTTGGTATGAAAAACAAATGAAGAGTAAAATTTTGTGATCGAAGGACAGCGAAACGTTTTAACGCTTTGTTGAATTGTAGGACGAGACGGCAAATTTAAAATTATTAATTTTTAAATTCGGTCGTATTAGTTTGTTTTGGGATTAACTAAAAAACCAGTCGGTTTCTAGGTACTTGCAAGTCGGTACTAGGTATAAAATAACATGTATTATTTTTGCTAACATTTTGTAGATACTTCTTACACATAAACATATACATAACACAACACTACTTAAATAACATTATTTATGAGCACGATACGACTAAGATGCAATAGAAAAATTAACATAATACCATGAAAAATTATGTCAATAATGTAATTTTTTTAGAATATAGCAAAATGTCAATCAACTCACTAAAATTAATTAACTGTAAGTATATTTCTCGTCTTCCTATAAATAACAAGTTTGGCAAACAAAAATATACACACTGCTAGAATGTGTTATGGGTAAATAGAATTCACGTCCCTGGCAACATCTATAGTAATGGCGTCGCTATTTTATTAATTTGAAATGTTGTTATATTTTTATAAATACATTAGCAAATAGAATACTTAGATATGAAATGCGATATTCGGACACGGATTTGACAGCACAACCAGGCATTTTTGAATATTATAAATAGCGACTCGAGACGTACTTCAGCGGCGAACATTCGCTTGCGTGTGACGAGTGAGTCGCTTATATTTGTAATAGTCGCTTATATTTTTTGGCTTCAGTTTTGGGTCACGGATTAGGCATCTGGACCTATATATAATATAAGAAATTAATATTATTTAAGGCAGTTATGGCTGCATAATTTCGGAGTACATAATTTATCGCAAAATACTGCAACAATGTTTCTGTTTACTGAGAATTACGCACACAAAGGACCGAATGAGGTAATAACTGCACTGGAATATTATATAACCAAAGAAAAAGCAGTGAGTCAACATCAGTTAGCCCTTTACTGTGACAACTGCTACAGTCAAAATAAGAACCGATATGTGTTCACCTTTTTGGATCAACTATGCGCAATAGGAATATTTGAGAAAATAACTGTCTCATACCCGATACCAGGACATTCGATGATGCCCATTGATCGGGATTTTGCCCTTATAGAAAGAAAGAAGAAGAAATATGAAAAAATATATACACCAGAATATTATGTTCAGCTGATTAAAAATAGTAAGAATACCAACAAATTTGACATAGTATTCTTAGAGAAAAGTTTGATGAAAGAAAGTAACTTTGAAGATGTTTTGAAAGTTAAAAACTACAAAAAGCTGTATGATGGAAAAATGAAAGCGAGTCTGCCTGGAATATCTAAGTGCCGAAGAGTTATTTTTAAAAGAATAGGTAAACCAGAGTTTTCCATTTCAATATAATATATTTTAGTTTATGGTTTTCCATGTCTATGACGGGTCAAGACTTCAAACCGTTTTCATTATAATAAGGTCGGTTACAGCAGGTTAGTTAATGAAACGCCATTGGGCGTTCGACTGTTACGACGCACCATTAAATATAAAAGCTGCTAAGGTGCAAGATGTAAAACGTTTGTTAGAATCTGTTCCCGGATCGGAAAGATACTTTTATGAGGAACTATTCAATGATACTCGTGATCCTATAACCGCAGAATCCAATTCTGCAGAAGAAATATAATGATAGCCCGATTTTGTTTGAACGTTGTACTGGGTCCCGCGATAATTTGACGAAGTCCATAATTTATCACTTAAATATCCCTAAGTCCAGGGATTCGAATAAAGTTCAAAATTTTTGATATTTTTAAGAGAAACCTCTGATTTTTATTCTTTTGATTTTTATAATAAATAAAACTACTTAGTTTGCGCTATTGTGTGTTTTAGTTTTGTTTTTTTTACCAACACATGTCATTTCAGCTCTCATTCAAAACTTATTTTCATAAATATCTCAAAAGTCACTTTTTGGACTTAGTGATTTCATGAATTGGGCCACCCAAATATAAGTATGGATGAAGATACAAACATTTTTTTTTCAACACTGAACTTAGCACACTCTGCTGGTGCATTTGAAAAC
Source organism: Euplagia quadripunctaria (assembly GCA_963859945.1). NCBI lineage: Eukaryota > Metazoa > Arthropoda > Insecta > Lepidoptera > Erebidae > Euplagia > Euplagia quadripunctaria. The sequence goes on along the minus strand of OY982560.1, from coordinate 13,990,432 downwards.
TAATTCACGTTCCAATTAAGCATCAGCATAATTCGGCATTGTACGCCACTGAGTCGCATTATGCTCTGTAATTGGAAAACTTGAAAACTACCTTTGATACCGTAGTGATATAATTTCCTGATCAGAGTTTCATTATGGTGTTAACTCACAAGTTTGCCTTCAACTATGTACTTAGTCTGAACTCTTAAAAAATACAAGATGGCAAGGCCAATGTTAAGTAATAAATAAGGCTTTATGTATAGACGACTTCTTTATTTATTAAATAAAACAACGTACAACTTTGAGGTAATATGAATATGACGTAGTATTTGTATACTCTTTGGTAAAATGCATCTTCTATTATGTACTAGCTGGCAACATTCTGGATTGTGGCGATTAGTGTCAGTCAGTTTTCATTTCGTAGTTTAGTCTGTGGTAAATGGTGGTAGTGGAAAAATGGCGACTTTACTCCCTCGGTCTCTCGGTCTAACTCTAACTCAAACACTTGTCTTGAAAAATGGATCTAAGGTAACTGCTGTATGCTATTAATATAGATTGTCTTATGAAAACCTTCTGAATAATAAAAACGAAACTTCTATCAATATCATTAAAATATTAAATTATGGATGCGGTCTCGGGATAACAAAATATTTTACATAATTTTTGCACTTAAATTATGACATTAACTTAAAACACTTATTACAGCTTATTTAATGTCTTCTAATTGCGACGTACCTTGACAGTAATTTAATAAATTTATTTATAAATTTGACCTTGTCAGTTTAAACTATTGTGACCTTACGTCATCGTCTAGCTCCAATCGAAACCGTTCTAATCTTATTTTTATATTTATCCTTAACTAGCTGCGGCCCGCGGTTTCACCCGCGTAAGTCCCTCGTTAAGTTTTCTTAAATTTTCAAATTTTCCGCGCAACTTTCTTAATTTTTTCTTTCATAAGAACCTTCTCCTGACAATAACAAACACAAAAAAAAAAGAATTAGCGAAATCGGTCCAGCCGTTCCCGCGTGATACCGTGACGAAGGTAAATAGGGATTCATTTTTATTTATATAGATATTTGTACAAACACTGAATTTAATCATTGAAAATATTAAGCTTATAATATTTCTATATTTAAAATTTGTATACTGATAATTTAACTTGTTAGTCAATGCCAGCTGTCTAGATTTTAAAACTCGGTCAATGCCTCTGTAATTTATATAAATAGTAATATAGTTCATTATCTATTTATTAAAAGAAACTACCTCCATTAATTATTATAACATGATTTCTTAGTAATTTCCTCACATTGTAATGTTTTCATTTTCAAATCATGTCAGTATTGATTTTTATTAACTGCAATGAATAGAAACTGAATAGATTGTTGAAGATGCCTCTGCTACCCGTTCGAAGCCAGGACAGGTTGCCAGTCTATACTAATATTATAAAGAGAAAAGATTTGATTGTTTGTTTGCATTGAATACGCTCCGAAACTACTGAACCGATTTGAAAAATTATTTCACTGTTGGGAAGCTACACTATCTCCGGGTGACATAGGCTATATCATATTTTCAATAAAATTAGGGATCCTTACTAAAACTCCAATAATGTAACCCAAGGTGTAAAAAAAATATGCTACGTTGCTAGCACCTAATATAATCAGTTTTTGCAGTGGATTTTGTTATCAGATTATTCTGATTTGTGATAACTTTATAAACTATGAAGAAAATATGATGTAATTATGTAAACAAGATTACATATTTATTTAATAATTTTTAGGTCCTTCCTTATGCAATAGCTAAACAATTATTGCTATCTAGTGTTAAGATCAATATATTCCATTCTGTATAGAATTCTAAATTCCAATCAATATTTTGATATAGCTATGAAATTTTATTTAAAAAAATCAGGTTATTCATTTACTGTTTCGCTTGTGAGTATTTAAAAATCTTATTTATTAGATTAACTATTTAGAATTAGCTCCATGATTGACCAAAGATTAAAGTTAATAACAAAGATTTAAAATGAGGTCCATCTCAAAACATTTTAACATTAGATATTTACAGCCTTTGAATATATATAAGTCAAGATGCCGTGTCTAGAGATGGGCAAATGCCCGGGCATTTATGGCAAATTGGGAATATTCCTAATAAGTGCCGATAAATTTCTTTCCTTGGGCATTTATCTGGGCATTTATTTTTGTTTCAAAATTAATTAACATAATTGATACTATATTTGGAAACGAGGGTTAGTTGTTGAGTTTCGATATTGTTTATTGTTTATAATTAGAATTTGAGTACAGTCTATAAAACATACTTAAAAACATATTAAACGATATAAATATTACGAGTTACACGCGAACGAACAATTGCACCGAGTGGAAGAGGCGGGGCGAGGGATGCGCACACACACCATGCTGCGCTGCCATTTTGTGGCATTGCAAATGTTACCCGTTAGTGAACTATTCCTCTCTGAATTTTAGCGGTTCATAAAAACCGACAACCAACGCCCGATATTAAATCTACGATTTATATGAAGACTTCCTAATGTTGGTGAATATAGCTAAACAACACATTGTGAATTTTTAAGTAAATTTCAATAATTTTGTTTCTTCCTTTTTTTTATGAAGACATTTTCAGAAAAATCTGGACATTCCATCAACATCCTTGCTATTAAATACTCAAAGTTTCATTTATGTCAGCAAGTTAAATTTTTCAGTTTTAAACTAATATTTTGCCATTAAAAATCACGAATTTCCATAAAATCGTTAGCGTTAGTTTATGCTTCACGGGGTCTACTATACGACCCTAAAATATGACCACACCTTTCTGTAACACCCTGTATAAAAGCGAAAGAATACTTACTCATCTACTGACTAATCACGAAATCTAGATGACTATTTGACCCATGAAAATGAACTTTGTGTATGCTCTTAAGCCTCATTAATCCAGCCCTGCCGCACAATCTGTTCTAAGCTGACGTGTGCTACCCATAAACTACCTCCCTGCGAAAGTTCAAGTTTCAAATACAAAAAACCAAGGACTTTCTTTAAAAACTTGTGAGAGCCGTCTTAGTTCGGCTCTGTTGCAAAATACGTTCTACGCTGACGTGTCCTACCTATAAACTACTTCGCCGCTTAATTTAACCTGTCCTTTAACCTCCTTAATCCAGTCGCAAAATTCGTTCTTAGCTAAGGTCTATGCGTGCCTGTACAGATCACATAGCCGTGACATGAGCACGACTCGGCTTTTTCGGATAAAGTTCTCGATCAGTACCTCTCCGCAGAGCTTGTGATCTTAGGAGACTTTAAAGCTCATCACTTTGAGTGGCTTGGTTCTCGGTCCACCAATTACGGATGGAGGTCTGCTCACGAATTTGCTCTGTCCTATTTACACTCACAATTTTTTTGAATAGGAATTATGTCGCTGGGACATTACAAACATTGAAACAACGGACACAAAGAACGAACAAAGGCGACTACTGTAACCATTGCACCACCCGGTACGTTCTCCCACGAGGATACCAGACATCAAGGACCATACGAGCTCTCTACTGGATCTTCTGCTGACCTTACGTCCGGATGGGTATTCCAGCTCAGTGAATGCACCACTAGGCTCGTCCGATCACTGTCTCATCCAAACACAAGTACCATGCGCGTGGTCAGACACACCATGCCCGACTATATTATATATATATATATATAATAGGTCAGCAGATTGGGATGGATTGCGGGAATTTCAGGCACCGTATCCGTGGAAACAGCTCTGTTTCACATTAAAAGATCCCGACTGTCGCTGAGACGATCGAGAAAGAGAAAGCCGATATTCTGGGTAGGTACTCTTTTTACCTCGAACTCAATTGATACCGCCTACCGTTCCGCGATGCGGGTAGTCCATAGCCGGAAATCAGTAATTCGTAAAGGGATGTCTATCGGAGATACCGTCTCTAAATGTTCACAAGTCGAGTCTACGAGAAAGACTGCCCTTGTGCACCCAGTGCCTGGAAAGCATGGACATTAACGCTGGCGTCGATCAAACGCTGTTTATACCCCATATCAATGATATGTTGTATATTGATCACATCCATTGCTATGCAGGTGACAGCACCGTCCAGAGCCGTGCAGTTTTGATTTGGAAGGCAAAGCTAAGCTGGCACCCAAACAGCTTGGAGTGCTTAAAACAGCGAAGCGGTATTTCACCCCGGGGCAAAGACTTTTATAATACAAGTTACAAGTCTGTCCTATATGGAGTACTGTTGTCGTCTCTGGGCGGGGGCACTTGCATGCGAGCTTGGGCCTTTTGACTCGGTCCAAAGACGTGCTGCGAGAATCGTCGACGATCCCAAACTCACAAGCGGTGCAGCATTGAACCCTTAAGCCTAAGGGGAGACTTTGGCTCCCTGTGTGTGTTCTACCGCTGTAATGGGTTGTGCTCCAAGAAACTGTTTGACATAATGCCCATGGCTACATTCTACCACCACACCGCTCGCCGCTGGTATTCATCCTCAACGACAGTCGGCAACGCGCATGTGAGTCTACTGGAATTACAAGCATCCATAGGCTACGGGAATCGCTTACCAACAGGCGTGGCGTGTGCCTGTTTGCTACCAACGTAGTATAAAAAAAATCGCTTATTCACAAACTACCTTCAAATTTTGTGTTCTAAATTTCGTGATTAGTCAGTAGACGAGTGAGTGTGTGAGTATCCTTTTGTTTTATATATACTAGCATATATTTCTATAATATAGAAGAGAAAAATTATATTTATCTCATTGTCTCAATTTAAATGTTCGAAATGATATTTATCCACGAATTTGGGTAAATATCGGATAAAAATGAGTAAATACGAATATTTATCCATTTCGGATAAAAACTCAAGCACGCAAATACGTATTTACGCACTACACCTGTCAAACGCACCGAGAGTCAAATAAGTATATATATACTGATTCAAATTAGTGCCACTTTGAGATGACAGACCAGGCATCTAGAATCAAAGTATACAGCCTGCAACATAAGTGTCAAAATGATACTTATTCATCACATTGTAAAGATAATAAGCTCCGAAAGTGCATACTTTATGAACCCTAATGAACAATCTCCAAACACAATAGTTTGAGTTCCATCATTTAGATATTTTAGACATAGATTACACAGAATAGTCACTGTCAGGAATATCATGTAAATGAAATAAACCAATTTAATTACTATTACAATCAGTATTTATTAGTATGAATCAGGTAAATAAATAAAGACAGAAAGAAAGAAACATATTTATGTTGCACTTATACAAAGGCACAAGAGATTCATGAAAAAGTGTTACATTAACTTACCTCTGACTTAAATATTAATATTGGAATAAGTTATGGTGCAGAAAAGCCAAACAACCTATATGGTAATAGTCTATTTTTATTAGGGGGCAAAATTATATGAATTAAAAAAAATCATATAATTTTGCCCTCTTCTGAAAATAAGCATTTGCTGCATACAGTAGTTACAGGTGCACTTAAAAATACTTGCTAAATATCCCAATTGTATGAATCTGGTTTTATATTTTGGCCATCAATCAATATCTTTTAAATAGTGTTTCTATACAAGAAGACTATATGACATGTAGTTTTTTATTTACTCAAACATTCATGAATCATAATAAAGTTCTTCTATGTTTAAGTACAGATTGACATATTCATAAGACAATTTAAAAATATTTTACAATATAAACATCTATAAAAGCATCTTACATCTTACAGGCTGACTATTTCACTTGGTCACACCATTACTTGAGAATGACTTAACCAATTTCATTCATATTTTTTTTTAAATGTTTTCTAATACTTTGTGAAAGGTTCTTACGGAACGAAAAATTTATTAATTACTAGCAGCGGCCCCGCGGTTTCACCCGCGTAAATCTCGATCCCGTGGGAATATCGGGATACTAAGTAGCCTATGCGTTAATCCAGGTCTCGAGCTATCTACATACCAAGTTTCATCGCAATCGGTTTAGTGGTTTTTCCGTGAAAGAGTAACAAACGTCCATCCATCCAAACTTTCACATTAATAATATTAGTGAGATTTCCACGCGAAAGAAGTCGCAACAGCTAGTTAATAATAAATGTGTACAATAAAGGTAAGTAGGTATAAAATCAAAAGCTTAAAATTTGAGGCTAAGTAAGTTAAAACTAAGTCTAATTTATATCTGAATCGAAGTTAAATCTAAAGACAATATAATGTTAACAAAATTAAAGACAAACAAAAAAAAAACACAAGAAAGTAATTAAGAAACTTAGATTAGGCTATATCTTGCCTACTTCTTGTTAAACCAAAAAAAGAAAACTGCAGTAAAAAGGTAAACGGTAAACAACCGCCTCCTAAGCTTACTTACCAAATAGTTTGATTAGTCAGAACAAAATATTAAACTTTTTTTTTTGTGATGTATAGATGTTGTATGAGACGTTACAGCATGTCAAAAGTTAGTGTTCAGGAGGGCTAGTCTCCGCCCTTGAATTAGTAGCGTAGCGTAGTAATTTCAAGATGCAAATACTGACGCGAGTAAACGTTAATATCTCTAGATCATAGAACTAGCCACAAAACTTCTTGATATTGACTAATGACTCCGTCACGCCGCGGTGCCGTTTAAAGTGCTAATCGGGTAGATGTATCGACGTAATAATAAATTAGTCTTATTGATTATTACATTTTCAGTTGCCTCCTTATTGTATAGCTTTACCGTTTTATTTTGCTATCAGTCAGATACAAGGTCTAATTATGTATTTACGGGAATAAAGGCGATCACGAAAAGGTATTATATACCTCTAAATTGCCTGACGTTCTGACCAGGTTTCATTTCAAAGGTATGTAATACCTTTTTGTGATCGCGTTAATTCCCGTAAATACATAATTATATCATAGAACGCGAAAGTTTAAAAGTTAGCAGATACAAGGTCTTTGAATCAAAAAAGGCATTGTCTTCCAGTCGTCCGTAAGTGTTTCTACAGAGTGGGCCAAGATTTTTTTGTACTTTTCAACATTCATAGAGCATTTATTATTCCGTTTATTATTAAGTTTTTAGTTTTGTTTTTGTTTAGAATTAATTTTTTTGGTTACATCGTCTACGCAAAATTTTGGAAAACATGTTGATGCATGCTGCTCGGTTTCGCAGCTATCTCGTCGTGGTTGTTCTGTTTTAATTGGGATATTGTTGTCGTTAATTAACATACAAACGACGGACCAAATGATGCCTTTTTGCTGATATGGTAGCCCATACAATCGTTTTGGGTGAATGAAGTCGCTTAAGACGAGTTTTCCTTGCTCTAGTAGCGATCATTGTTGTTTATCGACGTGTCCGTTAATGTGAAAATGGGCCTCGTCCGTAAACAATACATTTTCAAGTATAGAGGTTGAGAGCCGCAAAAGCAAGCTGTTGTCCCGTGATGCGCTCAATGACTTAAATTGCATGAAGCAATGCCTAGTTTTTCTACAGCCGCGCGCCTATCCCGGTTTTGAAAAACTCAGAACCCTGTACGTGTGTATGTTCACAGTATGCAAATAGATATTTTTATCGGGAGTGGATTAAACGTTCGAGTCAACGGATCGTGGATTTTTACCTGGTGGACCTTTCTATCGTGGATTTTTTCAAACTCTTCAATGATAGTTTTCGGTGCAGGATAGCGATAATTTGATTGGGAGTTCCGAATGCTATTTTTTATGTATTAACTTGCGTTAAGTTGCACTTGAGTTTCCATTCATTAATTACAAACAGTCGATTTTGGCCATTTTAAGGGTTTCATTCTTCAAAAAGAAAAAGGAACCCTTATAGGATCAATTTGTTGTTTGTATGTCTGTCTGTCAAGACCCTTTTCAAATACTTATGTCTGCGGTCCTTTGAAGCTGTAAAAAAAAAACCGAAGTGTGAGTCTGACTCGTACTTGTCCGGTTTTTACTCCCACTACCCTCATGTAAGGACACATAAGATTTCTCAGGCTTATCCTCTTTACGTAATATTTTAGCTAATTTTCCTAAATAAATAAATATCATTAGAAAAGGTTCACACAAATATTTTTATTGACTCTTAATTTGTCATAAAGATTTTAATTTTTTAAAGGTAATTATTTAGATAAAAAGAAAAATTTGATTTCATACTTTGCCAATAAAGAGTTACATTGGCAGACGCTCATTCCAACTTGTAAAGTATTACGTAAGAATAGCTTATACCCTCCTTTCCCTCGACATAAGGTCATGTAGAGATTTTTGAAGTGAAAACTTCTTTAGGCAGTTCTGGTATAGAGAAAAAAGTACTGAACTCGCGTGACCGTAACGTTCAGAAACATACAGATGTGTGAGTGTTTTCTCTTCTGACGTGCAGTCCTACGACTGACAGTTGTTTTAGAACCCCTCTCTCAGGATCCTTACGTAATACTACTACTTACCCTAAGTACTTTAGTAGTGGAAACGGACCTCTATCTTCAAAATGTTACACAAATCTACTTGTTAAGTATTGTTTCTAAAATGTTTTAGTTGTTGGTGGGAGCAGCCAACAGTAGTCTGCCAAGCAAGCAGCAAGTACGCAACTTAAATGTCCACGAATATGTAAGTTATACACTGCTACGTGACAATGGCATTCCTGTACCTAAATTCAATGTGGCGAAAACCAAAGAAGAGGTAGTGAAGTTTGCTACAGATCTCAACTCAAAGGACATAGTACTCAAAGCCCAGGTAATTATTTTATTATTATTAACTGTACTGTGTTTTTAAGTAACTAAATTTTAAGTCAGATATTAAAAAATTTAAATTGTTTTCAGGTACTAGCAGGTGGTAGAGGAAGAGGTGCTTTCAAAAGTGGTCTGAAAGGAGGAGTCAGGATGGTAGACACGTATGTCATTTAATTAATGTATATTATACAGGGCTTAAGGGAGATACTGATCTAGACACGCGATAGTGTGTCAAGCCAAGTTCAAGAAAAAGGAACTGGCGACGCAGCAGCCGTGTGTTATATTACACGAACCATTTGGAGCCACTTTTGATCGCTTAATAACTCGTAATGTATTTTTCATAAATACTTGATTTTTTGTTTATTTATTAAAACCCCTTAGATTAACTAGAACCCCAAATTTCATAAATACAGCTTAAACAGTTATCGAGATATTATCGTTTAAAAATCGTCATTTTTATCACTGATTGACATATAGATAAAAAACCTAACTACTTCTCGATGACCTAGACCGTATGCAAAAGAAAAATCAGAAAATAGAGAATTTTACGATTTAAAATATTTTCCAAACGATTGATTTTTATTAATACCTAGCGCCTTTCAAAATTATAATAGCAATTTCTTTTTTTAAATAGATTAGGTAACGTACAAAACCTATACAACGTAAACGCAGGAAAAATGTTAATTTTACAGATCACTTTTGAAAGAATAGTTAATAATAATTTCTTTACAAAAAGTGATGATATCCCATCAAAAAAATAAATTTGTAAATGGAAGCCAAGTTCAATATTAAGAATATACGTGGTTATCGACTACGCCGATAAAAGAATTGAAATCTAAGTGGTTGCCAAGTTCTGTAGATGATCCTGAAGATTTGACTTGGCTAGTTTTCTTATATTTGGCTTGGTCAAAGAGAGCACAATCTATGAGTCCTAACTAATCTTACTGTTATTATAAATGCGAAAGTTTGGATGGATGGATGTTACCCAATCATGCCAGAACGGCTGAAAGGATCTGGATTAAATTTGATACAGAGGTAGATTATAGTTTGGCACATGGGTTAGTTTTGAATTTCCACATTACATATAACACTCGCACATACATATACCAGTAGATTGCTTTTGACTGTACTATATACCATAGAAAACAGTTTACAATATTGATTAATTATTGCATTGTATTCTGCAGACCTCAAATCGCCGGCGAATTAGCTAGTAAGATGTTGGGGCAGTTGCTAGTGACGAAGCAAACCGGCGCTGCCGGACGTATTTGCAACATGGTTATGGTTACCGAGCGCAAGTTTCCACGCAGGGAGTTCTACGTCGCTATCATGATGGAGCGTAGCTTCAATGTAATATATATTTTTTTATGTTTTTGTATTGATAAGGTGTATGCCAAATCCGCCTGCGAGTGTACAGTGCTTATAGGCAAAGTGCATAAAGGGACATTTAACGTAGGTAGGTACTACGTAATTTGATTTTAACAATGGATCGGTATCGATATCAAATGTTATTGAAGTCAACTAAGTACTTATTATATTAAGTTCAATAACTTAATAAGTACTCAACTAACTTAACAAAAACAAGCTTAATAACGTAAGTAGGCACAAAAGCTTAAACTGTACTAACATAACAAACTTCAGATTTGTTAGGTATAATTAGTATAGAATAAGCGTAGTAGTTCAAAGAGAGCCATATTATTTGCATAGAATAAATTAGAAACGACTATTGTAGTTAAATTATTGTACTATTGTTCAAATGTTAGTGAAGAAAATAAAACAATTTTTCGAAGTGAAAACTTCTTTAGGCACGTTGGGCACTGTTGGTATGGGGAAAAAGCACTGAACTCGCGTGACCGTCACGCTCAGATACATATATACCTACAGATGTGTGTGTTTTCACTTCTGACGTGCAGTCCTACGACTGACAATTTTTTTTCACTTGCAATTGAACAGAAAAATTCTTACAGTGCAGTAATTTATGCTCGTCATATGTTTTGGTCCGATATTTATTCAATCAAACTTAGGGAGTGATCAATAGTCAATGTACGTCTTTTTAAAAACCCATACAATATGTTTGTAATAAGGAGTACATTTGATATGTAACAAAATATTGTCAGTATGTTTTGTAGATTAGTGGCAAACAAGGTGGGCGGGCTGAAAACGTCAGGCTGGCCCGGCCACCAAGAAGTGCTTGTACTTTCTTTTAAAAAGAGTTACATTGAAAACGAAGGCGTTACATATGTTTGTATAAATGGGTACATTCGATTGATACCAATCTCATTACCAAATTCCATGGGGTCGGGCCAGCCTGACGTACGTCTTTTTACTGTAGTAAACGAAGTCCCAAGGTTAGTAATTTATACATTAAATATAGTCTCAGTCTACAGATATAAGTTGCCTATGACACAGACATTGTCTTTTGGCCGCTCCTGGTTTATACTTGTCCTACCATAGTAACTTTTATAATCACGCAGTGAATACTACATGTGTAAACAATAACATTCTCATACTTAGGGACCGGTGATCATCGCGTCTTCACAGGGCGGTGTAAACATTGAAGATGTGGCTGCGGAAAATCCTGACGCCATTACATACGAACCCATTGACATTGCCAAGGGAATAACAGACGAACAGATAAAGACCGTTCTCCAGAAGGTACTTATTCTATTTTTTATTTTGTAGTAGGTTTAAGAAATATATAAAAAATTATAAACATGCTTTAATCAAATAAAAGAAAATTGCAGGGCAATAAAAAAACATATTCAACACCATAGTCAATATATAAAAGACATTGCCCATTTCAGTATGAAAATCAGGTTCACATTTTTTTATGCTGCGTCAAATAAGTATAAACTGCATTATTAAGCCTGCACTGAGTATTATCTGAAATATAGACGTATATTGTAACATAACTTGGGGTTATTCAGAAATTAAATGCCAATATTAGGTTAAAAAATAATAACGTAAAGTACGATAATAACAACGAGAAAATATTGTGACACTGACGTTATAGTTTTTTTTTTAATAATGTTTGTGGCATCACGTTTTTGACAGGGATACCATGTATAAATTAAGACAAAACTAACACTGAAGTATACATTCACTACATACACGAAATAATAAGATTACTATAGTCTATCTAATCTAAGAAGTACCGTTTGACGTTTCATCCTTTTCAAGCCGAAACAACTTTGTATAGGAGTAACTCACACAATTTCAATAACCTTTTCCGTAAAACCATGGAATTATGAAGCTATTTTTATTTTATCACAAGATGTACAATTCTTAATAACTAAATTCAAATTTAAATCTTTTAAACAAAGTAAAATAACTAAAATATAGAATAGATAGCTTTTTTAGTCTTCGTTTCAAAGTCACGTACTTAGGTCCTTTACCGTAGTGTTGCGACTCTTCAAATTCACTTGTTTACGAAAATTCGTTAAAATGTACGAATAATCGAACTTTTTAATAACGAGTCTTTTTAAATCCAGGCATCTTTTAGTATTAAATAATAAATTTCAGCTGACATGCACTTCTACGAAAATCAATAATGTACAATGTCGGTGAGGTTAGAATGGAACTGAAAAGCCCGAAAAATTATCTCTCTTATAAAATTCTGACATTTATCTAAACACTTTTGTATAAACTAAGATTTACTAGTAAAACCTATGATAAACCTATATACGGGCTTTTACTGTAACATACATAAATCTGTAAAACTGTAATCGATTAGTAAATACAAAGAAATGAAATCGATATCTCTTAAGAATCGGATATTGCAGTAATCGATTTTTTCGACTCCATGCCTATTCATCAATTTGTCAGAACTGTCAAACGGTACTTCTTAGATTAGATGGACTATAAACTGCAATATAGTTTAATGTGACATCACGAATTATTATCACGTATATTATTATTTAACCATTTTATTTTAAAATGATGTTTATTTGAATTCAACCATTAACGGTTTATTTTATATAATGGCAACATTTCACTTAAAATGGAAACGGTCATTGATTCAAGTTTTAGTCCTTGTAAGATTTAATTTCAAACCCCAAGTTCTATAGAAGAGATTTAGGGTCGAAAAGTCACATTAAAATCATTTTTTTTTTTTTTTAAGTCTGAAAGTGAAACCATGTATGGGCATCCTCCTTTGAATGGGAGCCAAGTTTTGATCACAAGCAATACCAAGTTACATAAATTGTAATAACTATATTATACACTGTACTGATAGTTGCCTAGAACTTTCCAGAGAAGGCTTTGGGAACTCCCAAATTCTAAGACACATATAAAAACTTCTACTTCCTGGACTTTTACTCGCCTTACTTTTACTCACACTCTTTTACTTAATTCTTTAGGAGGGTCTTCACACCAATATATAGTATACATAGTTTAATAGATTTGGCATAAGTGGTCAACTGCGTTTGATTCGAGTGTTTTGGGCTTGAGCCCCCACCTCAGATACTTTTAAGATTCAAACAATGTGTACTGGACATGTATCCATTAATTGAGTGTTTGGTATACACTCAACACAGGTATAATACAATCCTTACTTCCTTACTAATATTATAAATACAAAAGTAACTTTGTCTGTCTGTCGCCCTTCACGCCAAAACTACTGAACCGATTTAAATGAAATTTGGTACACAGATAGTCTAGAGCCTGAGAAAGGACATAGGCAAAAAAAGGGGTGTAACGGGTTGAAAAGTTGTATGGAAGTATCTTCATATTTAGAGCTAGAAGCTTGAAACTTGTTTTTTAGGTTGTTGATTCGGTATAAATACACTATTCCACGCGGAAAAAGTCGCGGGCACAGCTAGTATGTTATAATTGTTTCGTAAAATCTTAAAAAACGTTTTTTTACCGTCAATTTTCCCAATGCGACGAGAAATTCCCAAATACTCGAACCATTCGTCGAAACATTAGTTCTACTTGAACATATGTATTACAGTTATAAATTGAAGTTGACCTTATGTTATGAAGAAAAAAATATTATGAAGACCTTAAAAGTAAAATATGTGGTTTTCTTAAGGATTTTTCTCTTTAAAAGATAACACGCTTTATAGAAAACTTGAAAAGGATCGAATCGAAAGGCCTTGAAAAGCGTACAAAGCATGCAAACATTTTTACATTAAACAATCTATTAATATTTTGTTAGATTGGTCTCGATACGCCAGAGGCTAGCGCAATGATAAAGCAGATGTACGCACTATTCCTGAAGAAAGATGCTCTTTTAATTGAAATTAATCCTTATGCTGAAGACGCTCTCACTGGCAATTGTAAGTAACATGTGATCGTATTGTTTATACCTATTTTTATAAAAGCATTGTTAACGAACTATTATTGGTGACTGCTCACAATTCATTATCTTTACCATTATTGATGTGATTGAAGGCCATTGTATCATGATACTGTTTTTATTCATGGAATGCATACACCATTTTAATTTATACTACGAAATACGTACAATTATTATCTTTACTATTATTGATGTGATTGAAGGCCATTGTATCATGATTCATGATACTGTTTTTATTCATGGAATACATACACCATTTTAATTTATACTACGAAATACGCACAATTAATTATCTTTACCAGTATTCATGTGATTGAAGGCCATTGTATCATGATACTGTTTTTATTCATGGAATGCATACACCATTTTAATTTATACTACGAAATACGCTTCACGAACCATTTACTCATACATGCTATAATTTTAGGTACTTCATTTAGTTAGTATTTTGTATATTTTGCTTAAATAATTACTGATTGGTTTTCTTTATATTTTATATAATCTGGTATATGGTAAGAGTATCTATTGTTTTTTTATTAAATTAGTTGGAGATATACTCGATTACGAGCAGTTAAAAATTTACTATAAGAAAATATCTTAGTAAAAAAATTAAAATTTCCTGGTAAAGGTTCTGAACTCATACTTCTGTCTTGAAGTTCAGTGTTGTGTAGCAAGAAGATAAATTATTTTAAAAAAAAAATTAAACCGACTTTAAAACCACAAATAGGCACTCAAAAGCGAAAAATAAATTAATATAATTATTAAAAGCGCTACCTACTCATTTATTTGAAGTCGGTCGGTCAGCAGAATAAATAATTATTTGAGGATCACGATCATTTGTTCAGTCTGGGTGTAATTTATCTATGTGTGTGTATGTATTTAGAAATATACAGGTGTTCCCGGAGGCTTCCTTCTTAGGGTATATAAGGGACCCGCCCTTGCAATAGACCCACTTGTGACGGAACACCGTGTAGTTTTAGTCGGTTCGATTCCGACATACCACTTCACCGTTAGCTCCGGTGAGGTGATGACCCGTGGGGGTTTCCACACGAAAGAAAAAAAAAAAAAAGTGTTACAGAAATGTGTGGTCATATTTTAGGGTGATTTATTAGACGCTGTAAATAACGTAAACGGCTAATATATTTTGGAAAATTCGTGAATTTTAATACGGAAATCAAATTTTGAAACTGAAAAATTAATCTTGAAAATTGACCAATAAAGCTAATATTTCGTATGTGCTCTCACATGCTGACATGAATGAAAATGTCTGCATAAAAAAATAAAAAACAAGATCATTGAAATTGACTTCAAATTCATAATGATGCGTTGTTTAGAAATGTGGATCTACATTAGGAAAAGAATTTTCATAAAAAAAAAATGAAAAGTATTTTTTCGTTATCCATTTTTTTTTCAAGCTAAGCCTATGTCGGCACACACAACGCTTTTGACATCACCTTTTTGTAGCACCCTGTATAAGTATGTTTATCAGCAGTCTGGTCATCATAGTACAGGCTTTGCCTAGTTTAGAACCAGACGGTCGTGTGTGAGGTGTCCTCAAGTTATTATTATTATTTTCTAATTCCTCGCGTAAATTTATGAAAATGCTAGACGCCATGTTGGTTGTATGGCGTAAATTATTTCAATTTGCAATTTTTAAAATGAGTCGCTATCCTTATCATTAGTGATAGAGATAGAAAAATACATCCTACATCGATGTTTAAACATTCCATAATTTGGCAGAACAGAAATCCGCATTTATTGCAAAAAAAATCTATCATGAAAGAGCATATTCTGGGTAAATTTTTATTTATACCTATATAAAACGTGTGTATACAAATTCATTATTAGGCTTTCCAACATTTTTGTAGATTACTATTAACCATATGAATTTAACGCGATTGCAAATGGGGGCTCAGATAGTTATTGTAATGTGAACTCTTTAACATATCGTAATTTAATGTGACAAAGAAGTAACCTGAGACCTGATGTTTTGTTTTTCAGTTTTCTGCCTAGATGCTAAGTTTAGATTCGACGACAACGCTGAATATAGACAAAAAGAACTGTTTGACTACCGGGACACTACACAAGAAGATCCCAAAGAGGTTGAAGCTGCTAAAAATGACTTGAATTACATTGCACTTGATGGTATGTCAATTCCTAATCTCACGCAAAACTACTTCTTTTGTTTTGTATATTGTACTAGCTGCCCCCCGCAACTTCGTCCTCGTTTGTAAATTTTCCCCGTTTTTCAACATTTTTTATTAATGAGCCGCTCCTTTTGGTTGTAGCGTGATGTTATATAGCCTTCCTTGATAAATGGGCTATCCAACACTAAAAGAATGTTTCGATTCGAACATCTAGTTCCTGAGATTAGCGCGTTTAACCAAACAAACTCTTCAGCTTTATACTATTAGTATAGATGTTTAATACGAAAATAAACAAAATAGAAACTTTACTATTGTGGACATTAATCGATTGCCACAACTCTATAAGCACTCCAATAATGAGTAGTAGAGTTGTGCTTAGCTAATATCAATAATATATATATAATATAATAATAATTAAAACTTCACCACTATTCGAAATAATTTCGTGTTGCTAGTAATGAAAAAATGAATCTTCATAAAATTTTGAATGCAGAGTTAAGTCAATTCAATGCCACATAAGGTGACGTTAGTCATTGCGGAGGTTTACAGGGATTTCCTTTCTACGTTACGCCTGAGGCTCCGGCAACAAGACTTATGTGACCGAACGCCATGTGGTTTTAGTCGGTTCGAATCCGACATATCAGCTAGCCGTTAGCATCTGTGTGATGACCCGTGGGAGTTCCGTTTCAAAAATAAAAAAGGTGATCTTGCTATTCTACGTAAATCTAATTTTTTTCACTAGCGATACAGGAGGTATCGCTAGTGAATATATAGGATATCATAAGTAATCTTACGTAAACCCTGAAATAATTGCGATTAATGTTCCAGGTACTATTGGATGCATGGTAAATGGTGCCGGTCTGGCTATGGCCACTATGGACATAATCAAGTTGTATGGTGGAGACCCAGCGAACTTCCTTGACGTCGGTGGTGGTGCAACTGTATCTGCCGTTACGGTATGTCTGTACAAACAGTTTTGCTATTGTAATTGAAATTTTCTTTTGTTAATTAATAGTATGTGCCACATACGTGCTATAAATCATTAATGTATTTTCTTTTGTTTATCTAAATTATATTATACGCCATATACATAGTATAATCATTGAGGTATTTTTAATACTTCTATGTACACACCAGTGCTGAATTTACACATTTGCCGCCACTAGGCTATTAAAATTTTGCCGCCCCTACTGGTCGGTCTATCTAATTCGATACCCGAGGCCAAGACATAAAAAATAATGTAGGCCCCAAATTTGCCGCCTCTAAAATCTGCCACCCTAGGCTTCAGCCTACTCAGCCTACTGGTAAATCCGCCACTGGTACACACACATTTAACTTAGGTATATATACACAGTACCTTTCATACAAATAGGTACATCACGAGGAATACAAGTCTTGGGTCAAAAGCTGTTTTTTTTTTAAATGTAAATGGTGTACTTGTAAATGAGACATAACTTAAACCTGATAACCAAAGTATATAAAAGCAGCAACCATGTGTCTTTAAGCAATTCCTCTTAGGGCTAAATCATTAACGTTTCGTGCTGTCTTGACACTTAAATATTAGTATCATAAAATCGTGTTGTTAAAGTTTACGTTGGTTGTAATTCTAGACACTGCATAGTGATTAATGTTACTTAAAAAGCCATGGGTTTGTTTGCCCGATTTTTTCTCAACCATTTGGAAACGGGCGGTTTTAGATCGTCATAGGTAGATACAATATTATCTGTTAGCATTTTTTTTTATAATTTTAAAATTGACAAGGCAATCTATTCTTGCGGTGACTCTGTGTGTGTTGATTTATATTTTTTTATTATATATATTTCAAATTTATGATTTCTGATGAATTTTATGAAATAAAGATATATCGATTATATGATAATATTTAATCTTTCAGGAAGCATTCAAAATTATTTTGTCCGATCCTAAAGTGACAGCCGTGTTGGTTAACATCTTCGGAGGTATCATGAGGTGTGACGTAATCGCAGAAGGTATCGTCACTGCAGCTAAGACTTTGAACATTCAAGTTCCAGTTATCGTTCGCCTCCAGGTACGTGCAAAATTTTCGTTTCCCGTTCAGTGCAAATAATTCTATGCGTGAAATTATTTGCATCGATCTGAGCAAGTGTATTTTCAAAAAAGTATCCAAGCATATTTATTGATTCGCTTAGTGTAGGCGTAGATATATCACCATCGTGTAATATGTAAGTGTGATCCTCGGGCAGGGCACTAAAGTGAACGAGGCCAGGAAGCTGATCGCGGAGTCGGGGCTGCGCATCGTGCCGCGCGACGACCTGGACGAGGCGGCGCGCCTCATCGTGCAGCTGTCGGAGATCGTCAACCTCGCCAAGAAAGCCGGGGTCGAGGTGAAGTTCGATATTCCTTCCTATATGATCAACCCCGATCCTTAGATACAGTATTTTCATATAATTCACGATTACTATCCGATCTAATTGGTCATAACTAGTTGTCTATTCTAATCCCATTAGTTGATTTTTAAGTATTGTTTTTGATTCGAATTTATTGTAATTCTCGTAAGTGGTACACTTATTCACGGCACCCTCTATTCGTAAATTAATTTGTTTGTATAACATTGACGAAAGTATTTATGAAATAGCTATAGTTATGTAGTTATTCCGTATTTTATGTCATAGATATACTTTATTTGTATACGGGAATATGCTAAAGTGCTTTGTGATATTGTACAGTTTACATATAAAGAATGTAATGTTTCCTATTTACTTGCATATTATGTTAGTATATCTGAGTACTGCGCTCATGTAACGCTGGTTGTATAAAGCCAATTAGATTTACTACTTACTTCATTCATTGTTCTATTTATTGTAAACATTTAGTTGTAAGTGACCATGGTAGATAATTGTAGTATTTTAAATTGTTAAAAATATTTTATTGATGTTCTAGTGAAGTCAGTATACTTCAAGTTGTTATCCAATTGCAAATTATTGTCATATATCCGAGCGAAATCGAGTTCGAAGTATTTCAAGTTAATATTAATTTATACCACGAAGTGTATATTCATGTATTATTTATAAAGTACGCCTTACTGGGGCAGTACACGAGACGTGTATCAACGCAATAACTTATATTGTGTACATTATGTACTATTTATGTATGTTTATTTGTAAATAGCACCTGTAATCGTAATAAGTTGAAAAGAATTACCCGTTATTTTTTTATGTAATATGAAAGTACAATATCATTTCAGTAAGTTGAATGAATATATTTATATTAGTTTATTTGTGAGCTCTGAGTAAACGTCATTATTATGAATAAATTTATTTTAGATCTGTGTTTTAGTTTTAATTGTGACTAGCCAGTGTAAATAGTAGTTTTGCGGTGTAGAATATTTTATTTTAAAATTGTTTTCTCAATCAATGAAATAGGTATTTACCGAGATGCTTTAATTATTCAAAATTAGTTAACTCTTTATCACAAACACATTAGAAGATAGTACCCAATTCACTTACTTAATTTATCTCTGTAGCATTTCCCTCTTGTTGATAGTAACTCTTATACCGGGTTTAACCTTCAATTCCCTCAAAACAGTAAGTTATAAAACTACTTTTTTGAAATTTAGCCGTTTACATTTATGACACGTTCTACAAACCCTGTCATGGCAAACGATTTCCACTAGTAACGTAAAAGAATGATTTATCGTTTCTCTGCGACGGTTAAGGAACACCTTCCTCAGTCATTGCCGGGAAGGCCGGAGGGCAATTGGCAATCCACCACTGCGGTGCTCCAGATTTTTTTTGCTTCGCGCTACCCCTCTCTGGTACAAATTGTCGCCTGCGGCATTTCCGGACCGATACGACTTTCAAACCTTCAAGAAAAGAGCGTACTCCCATGTCAAAGGCCGGCAACACCCTTGTGACTCTTGAGTTGCAGGTGTCCATGGGCGACGGTAGTAACTTACCAGTAGTGACCCGTCTGCTCGTTTGCCCCCTATAAAATAAAAAAATGAGGGCAATAAACGCTGGCTTAAGACGCACGAATAGTTCTAACCATTACCTTCACATATTTGGGTAGAACCAACAGCATAGCCTGGTTCTGACACTGACTGAACACTCAGCAAGACCCTTAAGGATTGTCACGATCATACGCTCGCAAGCGGTAAACATGACAAAGGAACACTTATTTAAATCAGTGATGCATGACTATTTTTCATGAAGAATTTAAATTTTACTAAGAAAGTTCGAAAACTTTTCAAGTTAGTTTTTTATGAATTTTCTCAATAACTGAGTGAATAGTTCCAAAATAGAAAATATGTACGATTAAAAATATTCAACTTTTCACATTCCACCTGCTTTTATGAGAAACGGAGGTAAAAATACTTGGAAATTCAAACGGCCATAACTTGTAATTGGATAGTTTTTTCAAAAAATAATTTTGTACCTGCATGCTAGAGGTCATGCCTAGGGACACGGTATCGAATAGAAAGTATCGATACTATACTCTTGAGTAGTACAAAAAAAAAGTATCGTGCTCCTAAAAGATCGTATCGATACTTTGAAGTATCACACGTCATGACGACAATGTCAGTCAATGACGTCAGTTTAGCTTCAGTAGAACAAACATGAAAAAACAAATATAATACAAAAAAAAAACAACTAAATTCACAAATCAAAAAGTGTATTAAGAAAAATATTAAATTATTTATTATTATTATCCACTTTAGGCACACAATTAAAGATCCCATTCTTCCTCCGTACAATCGCTTAAAAGTAAAACTTTATTGAGCCATTTTGGCAGTAACCGGTTAGAAAATAATCGTTCTGAGGGGACTGACGTCGGCATCGCAGGAATTCATAAATATTCTCGTGCCAACTTGTATAATTTTGGAAAAACAACTTTAATATCTATCTTCCCATTGGTCAAACGTTCTACGGAAAGTGGTGAAACCTGTGCAGATACGAATGCCTTATTTTCAGACTGTAATGAATAACTCGTTTTTTCGTAAGAGCCAACTTCTTGTGGTGACTCCAGAAATAGTATGTTGTTTCGAGGGTAGAATTACTATCAGCTATTTTAAAAGGTTCGACATGATTGAACTAGATGGCAGAATTGGATGAATGGAATGAAGATGGATGATTGAAACACGAGCCGGAAAGCCGAGTTTTAAGTAAACAATTTCACACCAGATGGCCAATGCATATTAAAACGAGGAGTAATAATAAGCAGGTAATTTCTAAAATTTATTCGATTCGATACCTGTCAAAAAAGTACTCATTAATTAAAAGTATCGAGTACAAAAGTACTCGATGCCATAAAGTATTGGTGTCAGTCATCGATACTTTCAGTTATTTAAGTAAGTGTTGCATTGTCATATACACCCTGTATAACCTCCTCGACTAAGGTTTTGCAATCTTTGTGTATTATATCGCTTGCAAATGGTATTGTATCCCGAGGCATTGACCGAGGCCATGTCCACGTCAATTTCCTGCAATCATATCGCCCGCTACTAGCACGGGTTCATTCTCTCACTTTAAAAACGGGATGGTAAGGCGATCAAGGTTTATATCTGGTAGTAGGATTGTAACGGAACTGACCGACTAACCTCTAACCACTGTGGAGGAACGGTTGTCGTATCCAGACACAAAGGCTCTACGGTTAATGTCGGGAAGTTCTATTTAAAATATAGAACTGTACGTAGTTCCATATATTTACTGTATTATAATTATCGGGCGCGAGAACTTTCATTGCGCGATGCAGGATCAGCAATACTACGTAGTTCAGCTCGTCGTTGTTGCTAGACGATGAGACGATGTTTAATGATGATGACGTTTGTGCCTGTGAACTGAGGAGTCTTCCACGATTCAAGAAAAAGGCACAAAGTTTTCGTAGCGAACATTTGATACAAAATCGAAATATTAACAAATTCTATTTTGTTTCTGCTTTTACTTCTTCTCGAATTCGCAACAAAATACGTAAAGCAATTGAGAAAACGAACCTGAAGATAAACACTTTATATTTTATACACATTATAAATGTTTGTTGATATGTGTATCTTAAATAACCGATAAATACTCTATATTTATCCTTTTATACTCGAGTATTTATCCAAAATTGCGGATAAAAATTTTGTGACAATAATTAATCTTTCCGTTTTTAATAAGAAATTATAACAGTCTTTGGGTAAACATTTGATTATGATTTCTAATAAATCTGTGAGGTGTTAAGATAAATAAATAATTAATGAAGATGGTGTATAGGTAATCTATTATATACTACAATACATATAAAAGCGAAAGAATACTTACTCATCTACTGACTAACCACGAAATCTAGAAAACTACTTGACCCATGAAAATGAAATTTGTGTTTACTCTTAGACCTCTTTAGTCCAGCCCTGTCGCACAATCGGTTCTGCTAAATTTTAGGTTTCAAATACAAAAAAACCAAGGACTTACTTAAAAACTTGTAAGAGCCGTCTTGGTTCGGCCCTGTCATAAAATTCGTTCTAGTAAATTGTGGTGGTGACCATAACACAACTCGACTTTCCACGTACGCACATGTCGAACTAAGTTTCGTTCTAGTCAGATAGTTGCGTCACTAAGTCAGCGGGTCCTTGTGTATACGACATCAACGTAAATCAATGTTTATAAAGACTAAATAAATAAATCCAAAGTATTAATTGTTGTCTCCGCAGAGCTTGTGATCTTAGGAGACTAACGCTCATCACTTTGAGTGGCGGCTTACGAATTTTCTCTGGCATATGGGCTCTCACCATTTTTAAAAAGACAACTCTCGCATTAGGAATAATTCCTGTGTCGCGGGGGCTTTACAATCACTGAAACAACGTACACAAATAACCCCCGGACTAGTGACAACTATTTGTGTATTACACAAATTTTCGTCCTGTGTGGGAATCGAACCTAAAAAACTCGCGCGACGTAGTGGCGAGGCTACCACTGTGACCATTGCGTGGTTGCGCCACCTGGTATATTCTCCCACGAGAATACCAGACATCGAGGACCATACGAGCTCTACTGGACCTTCTGCTGACCTCACGTCCGTACGAGTATTTCACCTCAGTGAATGCACAGTATTCCCACCTCAGTGAATGCACTTCTAGGCTCGTCTTATCACTTACTCATCAGAATGCAGATACCGTGCGCGAGGCCTGACCCACCAGGGCCAACTAGCCTAAGACGCGTGTGGCAGTATAGGTCAACAGATTGGGATGAATTGCGTGAACTTTACGCATCGTACCCCTGGCGGCAGCTCTGTTTCACATTAGAAGATCCTGCGCAATTGCTGTCGCTGAGACGATCCAAGCGGGTATGGGAGGTTTTATTCCCAACTCGCTGGTAGCTGCAGATGCAAAAAAACAATCTTGCTTTAATTGGTCCTGTAAGAATGCTAGAACTCTTAAGCAAACCGCATACAAGCTGATAAGGATTCAAACGTATCTGACAAGAGCTCTGCCAGACATCCCTTTGCGAGATACTGATTTCCGGCATGGACTACTCGCACCGCGGGATGGTAGGTGGTATTGTCGTTCAAAGTTGAGTTTAAGGCAAAGAGAGTAGGTACCCAGAATATCGGGTTTCTCTTTTGCGCTATGGGCCAGATCCCCAACAGCATTTCGCAGTGGTGGTAAGGACGACTGACAAAAAATTTCCGCGGCAGCTTTGGGCGGGAGACCAGAAGGCGCGACTTACAGACGAGTAGAAAGCAAGCTTTTCTCCAATTCTGCCGATGAAATTAAAAATTAAGATATATATATGAGGGCTAAGGGCGTGCCAGGGGTTAGGGCAGCTTTCCGGCCCCTTGGCTTAAATATGTTTAAGTAGGACGGTATTAAGTATTAAAGTAAAAATAATGTTGAGCCTCCCTGGACCCTCAAATTTTTATATAAACCTTGGGTTCCCCCTCGTCCCGCTGGGTACGCCCATGCATATAGTACATATATGCATACAATATAAGAGGGACGGTTCAATGAATAAAAAACAAATGAATAGCACGAACTGACAGAAACAAACTGTTCGGTTCAAATCTGTTGGAAGACGGCGGAACTAAGTAGGAACACAGAAAGAGTAGATTAGAATGTCATGCATGACCTGCGAGTGCCCATGTATTTTCTACATATTTTTTTTTGGCTATTAGAATGAAAAATGAATGATACAAATCAGACTAGGAATATTGGACGGAAAAAGAGAAAAGGGGAAAGAAAAACAGAAACGCTTATTTTTCTTTGGTACAAACTGTACATAGTAATTTGTGACGTACTCCTCCGTATCAACTTTGTCTAGTTATGGGCTTATACACAGTAGGTAAATCTTTCCATAACTGTCCATAATATACATTGTAGTATTAAATAAACAACTTGCTGAATTATGAATCTTGTAGGTTCGCATAAGCATGAAAAAAGGCAGCGAAGGAGGTGGAAAAAGTCAAAGTGGTATGAAAAGTTCTGGGGATCCCTGTCGCCAACAGAAACAAAAGCCCTGCACGTGTTAGGTGTAACGGCTGTAAAATATAATTAACAGATTCTCGATATTACACCATAAGTCGATCCATTCTCCACGTCGCCAGTTGCCACATCTACTTATTTGTTTATACCTATATGTATTGAAATTTTTGTAATCTATAGAAAATTTAGCTTTGAAAGCCGGTGAATGCTGTGCTACTTATTTTTTTTTGCTTTAAATTTAGATAGTTAAGCAGTTATGTTTGTTTATCTTGAGCTATTAGCTGTGTAGTTTGGACCATTGTAGTTACACTTGTGAGCAAGAGAATCGAGTAAACGCACAAGTGCATACACTACTTTGTCTCAGAATCTACTTAACCTAGTTAATGTTGTGTACAACATTCAAAGCTTAGTAGTAATTAAGCTTTAATATGGGCTTATTAATCTTTACTATTGGAGGTTGTGATTGGGTCTGAGAGCCGAGTGCAAAGCACCCTTTTAAGAAATTAGTAATATTTATAATACACATTTGCCTTTCTGAAAAAATTGTTTAAAGCTAATACGAAGATAGGTTTGCAATGAAAATGTGGAAATGTACATTGTATACGGATTGGTTTCACGTATTTTGCGAAAAATTACTGAATCCGCGCTTAAGGGTGAATCGATTTACATGCTCGCAAGTGGTATAGATCATAAAATTCATGAATCATGATTAATAAAATTGTATAATAAACCAGTTTGCCTTTTAATTAACTTTATATGTATAATGTATCCAATAATATAATTACTTAAACGTACATGCGAAGTAACCGCAGAATTTCACCTATTGATAAGTAACACGAAGTGTTTTTTCAATTAGCTATTCAAGAGTTACTAGATCGATAAAAAAATAGTCCTTGCGTTAAATATTTTGCACGTTTCTTTAAAAGGGGTTACAATCACATGGAGATAATTATATTTAAAGTAACCCTAACTTTATATCTATTTAGTTCCTTCAAACAACATTATTCTCCTGTAAAAGTCGATATTGCAGCTGCTGTCTTGTCAAATTGATTTTGCCAGTTACGACGTGAATAAGTGATGCCTTTTATAAAGCAAGAGCCTATGATCACTAGACCAGACCTTTGTCATTTTATAAAAGCTAAAAGTTTTTCTGCTTAATATAATTATGTGCTCTCGCCTCTGGTTAGGTGTTTTAAATATCGACAGCGTCCTTATATAGGCTTCCATTTCATTGGCGCCCGTCTTGCTTGCGGCCATCCATACTAATATTGTAAATGCGAAACTCTGCGAAAGGTCTATCTGTCTGTTACGTGTTTACGCCTAAACCAATTTTGATAAATTTTGGTAAGTATAGAGATAGGTACTTATAATAATAATAATAATTTTAATTTTTTTTCCTTTTATTCCATGCTAAAGTAAGATACATACATAGTTTAGATAAAAAAGAAAAAAAAGTTAATGATGTTATTTATACACGTATTTCACTTTTTTTTTTATTTCCTGTTTTTTTTTCTGTCTGTCTGGATAATAATATATAAGTTTGTTTGCATGAACCCCTCCTTAAGTGAAGGTGAAGGCCTCCTCTAAAGAATTCTGACGTTGTAAGTTACTATGTAGAGCTGATCTTTCTTCTTTTTAGTTGAGTTAAGTATTTCTTGGGTTTGTGTTTCATTTCTTGTTATTGAAGAAGTTTGAGATGTCTTCTTTAGAGGGTTTTGGTCTTGATCTTCCACGGTGACCAGCCGGATTGGAAGATGGTTTTCGTTGCTCAGTTGAAATTGATTGAATGTTGCATCGTTGAGGAAGGGGGGAGTTGGTTGCTATGAATGTAAGATATTGGTTGTATTGTCATTGGTTTGGTTATGTGGTGTGTTGACGTTTTTGTTTACTAAGTAGCTTAGAATGCTTGGTTTTAGAACTCCTTCTGAGACACTGATCTGGGTATAGATGGATTTGATTGTTTTATTTTGTTTTTCTTGATGGGTCTTGTTGTACTATTACCAACTAGTGCTTGAGAATTGGGATCTGACTCTGGTGAAGTCATCAGTGTTCTTTTGTTGTTTGATTTTAATATAACAAGTTTATCGTATTTTATCGTGACTTTATTTCCTTTCTCGCGCTCTCTATTTGCTTCTTCCTCTAGTTCTTTCCTTTTTTCTAATATGTATTTAGGGTAATCTTCGCTCAAGTAATATTGGGTGTCTTTTAATAATCTTTTTTGCTTGAGAATGCTGATCTTTGAACCAAGGGTAGAAAAGGTTACAATTATTGGTCGCGATTTATCACATTTTTTCCCCACTCTCTTTACTTCTTGAATATCTCTACAATCCAATTTTAAGAACAATTTTTCACTTATGAATTGCAATATATTGTTCTCCAAGTTATGATAGGATGTCTCACTCTCTTCAATACCGAAGAAAATTATGTTTCTTTGTCTTGCCTGTTTTTCCATAAATTGAATTCTTTTTTCTTGTTGTTCGGCATTTTCTTTCAAGGTTTGATGTTTTTCTTCCAATATGGTAAATTTTTCTTCTAATCTGTTAGTTATGTTGAGAGTTACTTGTTCTGTCACCTTTTCGCCACTTTTCTGAATTTCTATTTTTTGTACGTTCAGTTCTTTTTGAATATTTTGTAAGGCTTTCATAATTTTCTCCATAGTGACTGTTTTGTTTTGGTACTCGTTGCGCCCTCTAGTAAAACTGGATATTATTGTTTCGTATTCGTATTGTGCGTAAGATGAACGTAGTGTGATTCTTTTCTAATAGAAAGCGCTGTTTCGCAGTTTTATTTTACTGTGACAGGCGAAATTGCAGACTCATTCAGGTGTAAAGTTATGTTTTTCCAAGAAAGGGATAGCTTTCGCGATTTTTCATTTATTTGCACTCCGGCACTTTCATAGATTAACACTGGTACAATTTAAGTTCCTGGATTCACGAGAAAAGACTTGAAAAGTTCGTAGATTGTTGTATGTTTACACTATAGTTTTTTTTTGTATTATTCGTTAACTTAGGACCTTGTCTTCACTATATAGTCATATTCACTAGTTAATTGTCACTTGTACGATTTTTTATCACTAAATTCACTTTTATTATATTTTAAAATAACTTTTTATACGGACTATATTGTTACCGCGTTTCAGTACTACCCTCCTCCCTAGAGGATAGAGATACTTACTTTTGAAAAAAAAGAGGTAGGTACTTATTGAAAAGAGTGTCCTTGGAGTTTCTTGACTGTTCTGCTCCATAGGATCTACGTTTTGGAACAGGCAACTAGCTTCACGTCTGAGTCTGGCTGTCTCCTACTCCTAAAAGAGTGCTTTCGAACACCCATTTTCCAAGGTGTATAATACTGATTAACCAAAAACTAAAAAAGACACCCTTAGTTTTATAAATTGTAGGTAATTCTACTTTCGACACAGTAAAAAAGATGAATTTTATATACATATGTTAATTACTTGGTAACTATTAAAAGACGTTTCCTAAGTAGCCAGACAGAGTTAAAGAAGTGTGAGGGCTGTGTCCAGTGGCGTAACTATACCATCTGAGGCCCGTGGCTAATTTATTAATACATTTTGTAATTAGTGCCTCCTGTGTTCAGGGCTTTTGGTGCCCGGGGCCCCTTCCAGCCGGGGGCCCGTGGTATTTTGCCTGCTCTGCCACCCTATTGTTACGCCACTGGCTGAGGCGATTTACATCATAGCGAATATGAATTAAAATGTTTCTGGGTTTAGTGGATGAGTACTTTAAATATACAGAAAAAAAAATATTAGTTTTTGCTATTATTACATATGTATATCTAAGGATTCAAGACTGTGTGTGGTACTAAAAGTTAAACTACATTTGCGTAGAACTTTTGCTTTATCGTTATTAAATATTACAAACCGGGTATTCTGGGTGCAAAACAACAAACCAGATTTTAATACATCTAAAAACTACGTCAAATTATTTAGGTATGGAGGGCTAAAAGATGTTTTAAGTTAACGCCACTTACTACTACCCTAAGACTATATTTTAAAGAGATAGAAGTTTTAAGCGTCGTTATTTAGGACCTTAATTACAACACCAATTACTATTATAATACCAATTATTATTACTTGTATACGTAAATAATAGGTACCTACTTATTCCTTTTTACGTAGGTAAAACTAAAGATAAAATAATTTAAAATCCCCCTTTTGTTTCATTTATTATAACACCATCAGTTACATTGTACCTTTTTTTTTTTTTTTCGTGTGGAAACCCCCTCGGGTCATCACCTCACCTGAGCTAATGGTGAAGTGGTATGTTGGAATCGAACCGACTAAAACCACACGGTGTTCCGTCAAAAAAGTGCCGCTTTTTAATCGGGCATTTTCCAAAATAAACCATTAATAAATTAGCAGATATTCGACAAGATTTTCTTGTTTTTTTTTTTCATTATTCATCGTTTTATCTAATCTGGTAGCTAAAAAAATTAATAAGCTTTGCCTACACTAGCGCCATTCCGGTCGGTTTTGAACTATTGTTTACTGCTTTCTGCTGGATACTTTTTCGATTTGCGTCTCATACAAGGACGATCCACACCTTTGTATAAAAATAAATATTAAATACTAGCTGTTGCCCGCGACTTCGTTTGCGGGTACCGTACACTTTTCCGGGATAAAAAGTAGCATGTGTGCTATTCCAAACTATAATCTATCTCTGTACCAAATTTTATGCAGATCCGTTAGATGTTTTTGCGTGAAAGAGTAACAAACATCTATAAATCCTTCCTCATAAACTTTCGCCTTTACAATATTAGTAAGATGTGTTTCGTTCGTGTGTTTTAAAATAATATTAAAAAGCCATAAAAAATATAAATTTACATTTTTTTTGCATTTAGCTGTCCAACTTACCTGCTTTTCTCCTATAGTCCGGCCATTATTAAAATTACAATAACTTTTGAAAAAGGTTAACCGATTTAATGAAATAAAGGCTAAATGTTGCTCAGGGATACGATTTTGCTGTTTAATGTCTTGCATAAACTTAGTACTTTAGCAGTGATGCGTGTTCAATCAAACGGACAGACAAACATAATTATTGTTTTTGAGTATCTTGCAATATTTTATTTCATGAAATTCTAAAATGTACAGACACGTGAAATTTACATTTTTCGTATATGTATGTAATTATGTAGAGATATAATAATGCACATGAAATGTACAAGAATCATATAAGTTAAAAAAAGAATGATATAAGTTCCATTTGCGCGGAACTGGTGCTTAGTTGTCCATTTATCTGTGACCTTTTGCTTGTCGGGGTAACGCACACCCGATGTCATAGCCAGTGGCGTAACAATAGGTGGCAGATCGGACAAAATGCGGAGTACGAGTGCTCTTCTTTGTTTTGCAAACAGGCGCGATTCGCCAACCTAAATTCGCCCACTAATGCGTTTTACCAATGTTAGATATTTGTGAACAGCGCAATTCGTATACAATTGCGTTTAATAGAAAAGTACGTACAATTAACAACAAAAATGAAAATATTATTTTATTATTTATCTTATTATCAAACTCTAATACAAGAAAGGCGTTTTAAGCATTGCTCAAGTGTGATCTTATACTGCAGGAAGTCTTCAACTATATTTCTTATTCGTTGGTCTTTTTCGTCTGCGCATTTTCTACGATTTTTATTTTCCTTATATATCCCGGCTCTATTTAACTCCAAAATACTATTGATAAGCCTCACTACGAAGAACATCAATGAACTCAATAAGAGTGGTTCTCATTCGGAACACATCACGAATGGCATTGATGGCAGCGATTTCAAAGCCAGTTTTGAATATCGCCAGTTGAAATTGGGGTATATTAGCTTTTATTAGTGTAAAGAGTCTTGAATATGTTCGCTGTGTCTTGTTCGAAAGAAGTGCAAAAAATATTGGTAAAATATTTGTCGATGTATTTGTACTTTTAAAATCTCCATGAATTGAATAGAGCTGCACAAACGGATTCGGCACAGATTTAAATGTTCCATCGCTATAAAATGTGCTTTTATTTGGTAACTCTGCTTCCCACTCTCTTAACATAAAAACAAAAATCCTATCATCATCTGCAGAGTCGTCAATAAGCAAAAAGTCCTTAGTAAGAAGTTCCGGTAGTTCAACATCTTTTAAACTATTGAGTGTCGTTTTAACTACGTTCAAGACTTTATTCCTTGCTCGAAGTAAAGCATCTTTTTTATTATTAAAAGTAGGCAGAAATTCTTCAAAACTATCTTGACTTTTTAAGTACAATGTTTCTTCGTCATAAATTTTCTTCAAACCACCGAAGTCATATGATACTCTATTTTTAATTTTATCAATGGTTTTTTCAACTTCATTTTCTTCAAACCGGGGAATACAAATATGTTTCTTCTCGCGATTTATGCTTATTTTATCAGATCCTAAAGTTAAACTACCTGTACATGTGCGATTTGTACATCGCCATATACTCGAACCGTTTAAATTACACTTTGACAAAAGGTAACGGTGTCCAGCGCGGAGAAGCACGTCCTTGTTTCTCTTACTTTTTACAAATGCAATATCTGGAGGCGGATTACTTGACCCAGCAAAATCCATTTTGAGGATTCCACATTGAGAATGACAAATAATGCCAGGACATGTCACTTTTCCTCTATGACCTACGTAAAGAGTTTCCAATTTTCCTTGTAATTGTACATCATGACAGTCAACAAATTGCGCTGTTCACAAATATCTAACATTGGTAAAACGCATTAGTGGGCGAATTTAAGTTGGCGAATCGCGCCTGTTTGCAAAACAAAGAAGTAGGCAGACCACTCGTACTCCCAAAATGCCACGGGCCCATGGCCTTAAGGGGCCCCCGGCCCCGACATAAAGGCTGTAAGCTCACGAGGCACCAAGAGTGAACTTGTGCTCCATCCGATGAATTAGCCACGGGCCTCAGATGGTATAGTTACGCCACTGGTCATAGCTACGATGTTACCAAATATTTAAAAATAATAAGAAAAGAGGAAGGAAAGGAATTTGTCCACGATCCTTTCCTTCCTTTTAATGCCGCTATACTTAACGCGTTGAATTACGGATAGGTTCAAAGACAGTCTGCTGAGAACTGTCTCGACACTCCGGAACTACTTTGCTTAGCTGATCAGAACAGTGCGTATAGAAGAGGCATCAACGGAAAACTGACTGCAACGACTTGCGGCAAAATGAAATTTATGCGCGCGATGTCGACGTCTTGTTCCGGCAGTGACAGAAAAGGTTTTAACCCCTGCTCCGGCCGTGCAAGCTCCACCAGCGCCGCCAAGGGAATCTCTAAATGTTGTACTTGCAGTGGTAGAAATCGCGGAACCTGTAGCTGCAAGAGTAGAAGTGGCCGATGGGGTAAATGTGGTTACCCGACACCCTGCAGCTGTGAGCGTGGCACTGGCAAAGGCAAGTGGGGTAGCTGTAGTAGGCCGACTCCGTCCAGTTCGAATTTTGTGTACACCTTTTTCGGTCGGCAATAATGCTATAACACTTATTGCTCCAGATTAACCTTCAACCTTCAAACCTAGCACAAAATATATAAAAACGGTGCTTTAATCTAGGAAAACGTGTTACAACTCCATCCAATTAAATCCATTAAACTTTCGAGGCAGAAGAGGCTTTTAGGGACCTTGTGAAAGCTTATCGCCATTTTTCCAATACTTTTAATAAAATTCTCAGTCCATTAAATATACATATTAGGAGTGGTGGAAGAAATATCAATGTTCATGTATTAAATATGTATAACTGTGCACATGAATTAAAAATACTGCCAGCTCCCTCGGTTTCTTTCATTCTTATTTAAATACTCATCAAATTGAAAAGCACCATATTCTGTAATCGTTTTTAATAATAAAACTGTACATGATTAATATATTTAGCTTTTTATTTGTTACTATATAGACTTATGTAACTATTATAATATATTCATATAATAAATGGACATAGTTCACTTTGAAATATGAATGAAGTTAATAATTAACATGCACTGTGTCGGAGGGGTGTTTCGGGTTAAAGTATGTATGACATAGTCTTAAGACGCATTAAGTACATCACACATACGCAATTGAATTTTTTGTGTTTCGTTAGTTCAGCCAATTACACACCTGTAAATAATAGACATATAAAATGCTGTACTGCAAACTATTGGGAATAAAAAGAAATAATGATATGTGTATACAATTTTCTCTTGTAAGAAAAAAATTTACGTAGCAAAATGTTATAAAAATTCAGAAGCCAAAATGAAATCATTAGAGCCATTTAGATCGCGAGGACAAAGAGAATGTTCTCAAGAGTTAATATGGCAAATACTCTAAATATTTAATTCAGAGTGCACTGTATGACAATTGAGCTGTAGTGATAAATGATTCTTGGTCTTAGACGTCAAACACTCCCTATAATTAGGTGTTCGTAAAAGCCCCTCGAACAGTGTAATGATGAACTAGTTTAAAAAAAAAATCACTAAATTGTTCAAATTAACAATTGCACTGAGCATGAACAGCGTGACATGAATAAAAAAAAGTAAGCAAGTTTTTTAAATATATACACTATACGACTTCTTTGCTAGGTGTTGAAATACCTAAAGCTTCTTCGTACCCCGTCTTTGTTTCATGTTTGCCTAAAAACAAGATAAAATTAATCGTTAGCTATCATAGAACTACATTTTTAATTTATTATACGGTTTTAACATATGTTATTTACCCTTTTTGGAAGATTTAATTTTCTTCGATTCTTTGTCTTTAGATTCCTTTTTCGATTTCTTATGTTTTTCAGTCTTAGTACCTTTTGCGTTGGGTTCGGTGAGTAATGTTTCGCTGTCTGCGCCGACGACCTCTTTCACGTTCTTTTGACCGTTTGGCTGACTTAAATCCTCTATAAGCAAATCTTCTTCATTTACCTGAGGTTTGACCATTTCCGGTAACATTAAATCTGCTGATTTTTCCTTAATTTTCTTATCCTTCTTTTTCTTCACTAATTTGTCAACTGACTTTTTGTCGGTTGACTTGGTTTTCTTTGATAATTTTGACTTTTTGTTCAAAAGAACGCTATCTGGTGAGGGATACTGATGTATCCTCGATGTTAGTAATTCTTCTTCACGTAGAGGTCTACAATTATAAAACGTAATTATAAATAAAAGACGAAGGACGGTGGCACATAAGTACTCATCTGGACTATGTTATGAGTATGACTTTCTATTGAATCTTATTAAAAAAATCGATTATAAAAATAATTATTTTCAAAATAGTTTTCTAGTTTTCGAATTCTGGTTAGATAAAGATTACCTACTAATTAAAATGTACTCTCATGGTTTTAATTTGAAAATTCCTATATATTTTTCATTTATAATTTTTATGAGAAAGCGACTAAAATATAAGTATTTTGATTTCTTCCTTTCGAGCCGCAAGAGCTCCGTTACTCGAAATCTAAACTCTTCATAAGACGAAATCTCTATGATTCGAATTTTTAGGCGTCTCCCTTGGAGTTCGACACAGAGGTTCTACTGTATAAGATAAAGTGGAAGAAACAATAAATAATGTATTAATATTACGAAATCTACCAAGAAATAAGGATAAGAACATGATATATAATAAATCGTATTTGTAAGAAAGAGCTTCTACGGGGATCCTTGTAGATTTTTTGCACGTGTATGTCAAGGTAAGGTCGAAGCGTACGCACAGGTCGAGG
>OY982560.1:13187152-13210048 GCA_963859945.1 Euplagia quadripunctaria | reverse complement strand
GTTACTTACGTTATTGAAATAAATTTGTTTGAATTTTGTAATTGTTTTGTTTGAATTGTGTAATTTTAACTGTAATGCCACGAACAACGACTATTTTACGTACATACATACTAGAAAAATGGTTTACGATGTCTACTGCTATATGGAAAAGGAATCCAAAACTGAGAAAGAGACAGTACAACGGACTTCAGAGGCTACCAAAACCTCAGAAAGGACGGTTATACGTATAGTCAAAGTCAAGAGTAGACATTGTGAACTTCTCACTGTTTTTTTTTTTTCGGTTTTCCATAAGTATGTGTAACTGTGTGTATTTTATTTTTTAAACCTCTCACATTTCTCGAAATTCTCTTCTTAACTTTCATCTAAAAAAACATTTAAAAAAATATATTACGATAACATTTTTTACTGCACGTAAGTATACATGCGCAAACTTTCCCCCACTACGCCAAAACCTTGCCAAGTTAGTTGCCGGTAACTATACACTGCTGTACATACTAACATATTATACATTATACAACCATTGTCATTATTATAATGTTGAACAATTTTCTGTTTATATATATATACTATTGTTACATTAAGTACAGGTTCTCATATTACAGAGGTAATTAATACATGATATTATAATTTTTATTAAAGAGTTTAGTAATGATTAAGATATTTTTAAATAAAAAAATAAGTTGAACATTTAAGATTTGCATAATATTTATATACTGAAAAATTCAAAAGTATGAAACAAGAAAATATTTTCATCTGAATATTGCTATGTACAGACTATTAAGAAAGGGACCTATGAAATATCTGATTTTACTAACCTGTAACCTTCACTTTCGTAGCTTCCCTGTCCACCAGTTGAATATCCATAGCCAGAGCCATAAGTACCGGAATTATATCCTGAAGTGGGTTGGGCTGGCGCAGGTGTAGAGTAACTACTGCTTTGATATGCACTGATAAAGAAAATAATATTAATTACTTTTTCCTTCAACTAATAATGTTGGACATGTACATGCAGTTTCTCAGAATCTATATTGTCTGCATATATGTGTCAGACGGCAATTCCTATCTTTAGATCATGTATCATCATAGGTAATAATTTTTACAACATGACAAAGCAATTAAGTTAAATGTAAATCTTTACCTGGGTGTATTGTAGGATTGCTGAGCATAGGGATCTGCTGCAGGCGGTTCGTATGGCTGGTATCCTGTATGCCTGTAAATTACAAATGAACTTAACGCAAGGGAATATCTACCGTTTTATTTTTTTGAGTAATATAAGAAATCAGTTAAGAGAAAATCGTCATTTATGTTTCAGACGGCACATTCCTATCTTATTCAGGGTTCATCATTTATAATAATTTTATAACAGGAAGAATATATAGTACTAATACATACGCTGGTCCATAGCCATTGGCTGGTGGTGGTGCATGGGATGGCGGTGCCTGTTGATAGCCACCAGGTGGGGGTGGTCTTCCGCCCCCTCCACCTCGAGGACCATCAAACCTATTATAAAACAATAATGTTCAATATACTTTGACAATTAAATGAACAGTTACCACACCTCTCTGTATCTGGTCATCTCACTAATATTATAAATGTGAAAGTTTGGATGGATGGATGTTTGTTACTCTATCACGCCATAACTACTGAACCGATTGCAATGAAACTTGGTATGTAGATAGCTGGAGACCTGGATTAACATATAGGCTACTTTTTATCTCGAT
The DNA here is from genome assembly GCA_963859945.1 of Euplagia quadripunctaria. Classification (NCBI taxonomy): domain Eukaryota; kingdom Metazoa; phylum Arthropoda; class Insecta; order Lepidoptera; family Erebidae; genus Euplagia; species Euplagia quadripunctaria. The sequence continues at coordinate 13,208,327 of OY982560.1, read as the reverse complement.
ATTCCTACGGGATCGGGACTTACGCGGGTGAAACCGCGAGGCGCTGCTAGTTCCTTTATATGTATAAAGAAATAGCAAAACTAACACTGGCAAAATAGCTAAATATTAACTCCTTTTCTTTCTTTTTTATTTCAAAGATAAAAAATTTCAAAACTTACTCTGTTAAGCAGACAATCTAAAGAATCGTGTCTTTACCTGGGTCGTTTAGGCGGTCCTCCCGGACCTCCGTGCATTGGGCCACCACCTCTCTTGAAAGGTCCAGATGGCTGTGATGGCGCAGGCGCGGGTGCAGGCGCCGCATGTGGAGGTGCGGGGCGGGGTCCGCCCGCTGAGTGAGGAGGGCCGGGAGGACCACCACCTGGCGGTCCACCTGGAGGGCCCCCATGACCGCCGCGTCCTCCACGACCTAAAAAGCAGTAAGTATAACAAATATTGTTTGTATTAAAAATACATACATGATGTATTTACAAAAATGAAGAATACCCACATGAATATGTTATTGATCTTATGGTTAAATCCAATGATAAGCAATGAATCATTTCAGTCAATAGTAGTGGTAACATAGTCAACTTTAGATTGGCTCTTTTAAAAACCACAAACAAGGTGAACTGGTTAAGGCTTGCTGGCAACCAACTTTCATATTATGACACATATGCATATGTGTCAATCACCATGGAGTACAGAAAATGACATAGGGTAGCTTTTATCCAGAAAAAATACTATCCTCAAGGGAATATCTCTTTTATGTAAATACTGTGGTAGTCAGGATAACTGGGCTAAAAAATATGTTATAAGCAATCTTATATATTTGTAGCTGTTTTACAGAACTTTGGACATATAAACATTAAAGTATTTCCAAGAAATACTAAGCTGACATAAGGGGCCAGCTATTCTATATGCACAGCATGTTTGGACCACATCAGTTGCACCCAATACTTGTTGTAAGCATTATAACTAATTAAAATATATTACCTCTCATGGGCATTCCTCCTCTCCCCCCTCCCCTATCGCCTCCACGACCACTGAAGTCTCCACGGCCTCTACCTCCTCTGCCTCTCATAACACCAGGACCACCCCTGTTGTTAAATCCTCCACCTATACAACAAACACATTATATTGATGAACTTAATGATATTGTATTTACATGAATTACATATCGTCACTTATATATTTATCAATACTGCACAAGTCGAAAAATGGCCATGTGACGTTTTATACTTCATCCACAGATGTTTGATAAAATGTATTAATAATTTAGTCTCAGCACTTTATCGGATAAGTGACGGTAACTTTTCATATTACAATGACAAACCATTTAAAGTTTGATTTATAACTGTGTTGACTTACGGAAGATTAAGACAAATTATGAAATGTGATGGTTTGAAACAGAATAAGCAAATACATACATATACTCATGTATAACTATAATTTTGGCCCCAACCATGAAATAGGGGACAAGTCGTTTGCCGTCAACTGGGCACTATGGGAAATAAAGATGCGAAAATTTGGAGTATATTGAAAGGGAAAGGTAAATTAAAAGAAAGGGATATTACTAATAGCTCAAGCAAGTTGGGGTTGCATACCTGTAACCTAAAGTTGGCTATTGCCGAGAAGTCTAAATCACAAGAGAAAATACTTATTTTCTCTAGCATACCATTTATACTTATAAATGACAAGATGTGGAATTAATAAAATAGAGAGAGCCTAGAATGGCACTAATGCATAAAAGTTGAGCAGCAACAGACTATGGTAGTGGACATGTTATGCAGATGGATGAGCACAATGTGTTGAAAAGAGTTTTATTTTTGGAAGTTGACAAGTACATAAGTAGAGGAAGATAAAAGAAAAGATGGATAGACTGTGTGAAAGAGGGATATTGCTAGAAAGGGTATGGCAGTGATATGAGATATGATAGAGTAGAATTGAAGAAAATATGTGAGCCAACCCCAAATAAGTTTCGGAAAAGGGCTGGAACATGATCAAGCAAAAATAATCATTTTTCTATATGTTCTATGATGTGTCAATTCAAGAGTAAATATTAATACAATCATAACAATCTTAATTTTGTTTTACTAAAACCGCAATAAGTCGGACACTTATTTTACTTTATACCACTATCACACCATCTAATATATTTGCATAAATGGCTTTTTATGTATTTCACATAAAATACATACTTGTACATACTTAACAAAAATTATTTAGACAGACAGAAAGCCTCGCTAAATCATAAATGTGTCTCCTGGTCTTCTCAAATAACAATGTTACACAATTGTATATTTAACTTAAATACAATCGAATACAGTGTTGAAAATAACAAAAACTTTTAGTGAGTAAAAATTTTATAAATGATGGGGCGACATTCATGCATTTGCATTTTGTGTGGTTGTGTCCCAGAATTGTGTGTAAGTATGTATTCTACATGCATGTATGTGAATATTTTAGGGACCAAGTGTTTAAGGCATTAATCATAATGGCCAGAAATACCTTACATAAGTGGGCAAAATAATGAAAAATCAATCGAAATACAAGTTTAAGAGCATCAAAACGTGTTTTTTTTTCTATAGAAATCCCAAGCGTGGATTGCGTGCATTAAATACATAAGTCTATGATATGATTAATAATTTATGTATGTGTTGTTAAGGAAGATTTACCACCTACTGCTAAAATACAGTAACACTTTCTGCCATCTCTCTAACCTTAAATGAAGGAAGTATGCACAGGTTAAGGAACCCGACAATTTTTATCACCATGAAAATAGAAATAATTTAAAATACAATAACGGCTATTAATTTCTTACGTTGCGGTGGAGCTCCACGTGATTCTATTGTTGGAACCGGATGTGGCCCCGGCCCTTGAGGCCCAGGCGGGAAGCTCCGGCCACCTCTGTCGCCGCCACCTCGCATAGGGCCACCACGGAATCCTCGAGGTCCTCGAAATGGCATGCCACCACGTGGTGGACCTCCCCTACCTCTCATGCCGGGACCACCTCTAAAACCAGATAAGGAAATTTATTATTACAAATTGGAAAGCAGATTCAATACAGAATAGATATAACCTACATGAGAATGAACAAGATGTGTGATTATTATAAAAAAGTAAAGCGATCCTTACCGGCCCCGCATGTCAAATCCTCCTCTTCCTCTGGAATTGGGGCCTCCTGGTGGGCCGCCACGGCCACCACCCCGAAATCCTCGACTCGGCGGTCCCTCCATTTTCAATGAGAGCTCCTTTTAAACTAAAAATAAATACTACTATTTAACTACCACTAAACTACTCTTTCAGGAAGTAAAAATTGTTCTGTTCCAGTTATATTTTATAAACGCATTTTCAGACAGAGCCAGTCATAACGATACAACAAGCAAATATACGACCAACAGCAAGCAGCCTAGCCTGAATTGATGAAAACAAAATGGTGGCAGGAAGGAAGGTTATGCTTTTGCCCGGCGTCACTACCCCTATTGCCAGAATAAAAAAAATGGTGTTTCACATCAAACGGCTACACACGGCTGCAAAGTGTGAGATTTTGGTTGTTGTTGAGGACATACCTTTTTATGCTTTTATTTGATAGATTACGTCCAATAGGAGCAAATAGTAGAGCCCCGACGAAATTCCTTTGCTTTATTTATGAAATATGATTTTTTTCGTCAAAGGTCAATGACCTATTAAAATCAATAATTTTATTACTACTGCTAAAATATTGCAAATATTAACTTACTAAGCTTATTGTCTGATTAAATACAATAAAATATACAAATTGTATTAAATTTAACATAGTAACTTATAATATCACAGAGTTTTATTTTTTTTTTCCTATTTTCAGATTTTATTTTATTTCTCAGATTTCCTTTTGTTTCCGCATTTTATTTAAATTGTAAAATATAGGAATAACAATCAGGTATCATACCCCAAAAATTGAAATGTGTTTATTGTAGGATCTCTGAAACATTCGGTTTCTAAGTTTTTTAAAAATTTCTATGGAAATAGGGTTGTCAAAAGCATTACTTACAAAATCACTTTAATAGAAAAAAAATACCTACATAATACAGGTATTTCGTTTTATATGGATACTAGCTGCACCCCGCAGCTTTGCCTGGGTTGAAATTGATGTTTCGTAAGTGGAGAACAATATCAGACTCAGATGTTTTTTACCTAAGTTTCACGTTCACTAAAATATTAACACTAATGGGCCGATTTTATATTATAGTTCGCTTGCAGGGGGCATACTGAGTGGATGTGTTCCAATCTTTTTTTGTGGTGTGTCGGTGGTTATATTTATAAGATGTTTCTTTCCACATTCTTTTGCTTTTGTATGAAATTTTGTTTAACTCGTATACTCTATCGTACCTAAAAGAACGCTTTGTTTACATACATGAAACACATCAACAATATCATCACATTTTGATTTTTACCTTACTTTATTAAAACAATTTTTTTTTTTTAGTTAGGCGTGCGAAACAGAGTCGCGCCCGCAGCTGTGACGTCATTCTGCAAGACTTAGAGTCATAAACTTATATACTTTACGCTAGTATACTAAGTTTATACTTAGAGCTCGCCCCGCTCTTGACCTGCTTGTATGAATTTTCATGAATTTTGAGTCAAAACTTGTTAGAAATGTTGAATCTACAAACTAGAAAATCATATGCACCAATGCACCCGTTTGTTGTTTTTTATTATTCCATTTGAACTTAAAAGCCGAAAGAGATGGATGCAAATCATGAAGAGGGCTAATCCTTGCACTTTATTACGATGCAACGCGACGGTAAAACCACTATAAAAATGCTATAGCATGTTTTACATCACATTCACATTGTGGGAACAAAACTTTTCTATCTTTTTCCCCGACTTCGGTCGAAACCAAAAAGGTGGCTTAAGTGTTCTAACGTAACACCTAAAAGGCTGAACCGATTTTAATTAGGTTATGATATGTCATTTAAATTGGTCTCTATTGCGCGAGTGTTACTATGTCCTTATATTAATATTCTAAAAAACAAAGTTTAAAAATTACGCTCAGAAAGAGAAAGATAATCTCTTGTCAGTTTATTTGTGTTCATCAAGCGCAAACCTGAGTTATGGCGAATCCAACTCGACTAAAATCAGGTTAAGCACCACTCGAGTTGACACATCACAAGTTGTGATGATTCACATACAACTCACAACCCAAGCTTCTAAAAAAACATGCTTCAAGAACCGCGAGTTAAGTACCTTACTCACCATCGTGCCTGACGTACGTCCCGCCAAGGACACGCACGATGCACGATAAAAAACGATCGTAAATAGTCTTGACGTACGTCATAATTATTACTAATTTCCAACCGATTGACAACACCATTGTAACAGTGTTTTCTGCAAAATAATAAATGATTTGATTTGGTTGGGGAATTTATGGAGAAACCCTCAATGCAAGGAAAATACGGGGAATCGGGAATTTTTTGACTTATTAATTACATTACGACTCCAGGTTTTTTCTCTCCAAAACTTTGGAATTTGACCTTTATTTTGGAGTAATTTAGGAAAACGGCATTGGCAACAGCACCGTGGCCTTGAGCGGACATACAGCCGGGCACGATAGTGTGTATGCTACGTCGGGCACCGCGGCCTTGGCGGGACGTACGTCAGGCACGAATGTGAGTAAAGTACCTTAGGGATGTATATTTAAAAAAAACATCTATACAAGTTTTTGCTATGCATCAATCGGAAAGGTTATTTCCATGTTTTTCGATTTATCAAATTGAAATATCAATGTTTTCGATGCATCGATTAAAAAACTTAAAATGTACCTTTTATCAACCCTGTAAAGATCAAAATGATCTGACAATTTTGACTGAACAAAACATTTTCATGACAAGTTTACCAACCCACATAAACCCAGTTATTGAATAAACTAACAAGGTCCATGCCTAGATCTGCTATCGCCTAAATTGCCCACGCCGGACTAAAACTTAAAAAAAACTGGACACATGGGTGAAATCAAGATTCTTTCTCGGACACCTTGAAAAAAAATGCCGATTCCACTAAAATTTTTGGCTTCTTAACGATTCATCTAACAAATATCATCGTCTTCTGGCACAGAATATCCGGGTTTTACCCGTACACTTTTTGAAAACCCGTCCCGGATGCCTCTAAACTAGGACGAATCCGGGGAAACCCGGACGGATAGCAGTCCTATCCATACCCCATGGTAACAGGACTATCTAAATAAATTATGAAATTGTTTTTTTTTATAGAGCCATACCATTTTTTATCAATCATAAAGAACCATGCGGGTTCGTTCTTGTTTGCATATTAAAAATGAATAATCCCATATTTTTACAAAGACTCAAAGAAGGGGTCTTGTCTCATCAAACATATCAGAAAGGCTTGATGTAGGGATGTTCATTTAAAATAAACATCAATGTTTTTTGCGAGGCATCAATAAAAAAATCAATTACTCTAAGGACGAAAATAGATTAGAGCTCAAAATATATGACAAAATAGGATAGGAAAATATGAATACATCAGAAAAATTAGACAAAGTAAAATTTTAATTTTATTATTATAATATCGTATTTTTAGTTTATTTCCTTTAAAAGAAGTTTACGTGAAAAATTACAAATCCCAATAGAGTAAGAGAAATTCGTGTTTTAGACCTCGATTCAAAAACTGGAAGATACTTCAGCAAAAAAAAAGTATATATGAGTAACCTAGACTTTTAAATACCCGTCAGGATCAGCTAAATTTTTTTGAAACATTTTTAAAAACATCGCAAATTTGGAAAAATCGGTTCTTTTTAAATAGCGCAAAAAGTATAGACGAAGAGACAAAAAATATCAAAATCGGGTATTTTTTTTTCGATTCGATTGTTAATAAAAAATAACCCCTTAAGGTCTGTGACTTTATAATAGGTGATAAGTTTGAGTCTCAATGATATCAATATACCCTGAAAATTTAAAATCTTATATATAGTTAATAATTTTTGCAAAAAGTAATTTCTTTAATAGAGAGGTGCTCTCGCAAAATCAATGTACATTTTTTTAAAACAACTTACACTAATAATTTTGATTGGATTCTCTTCTTGAAGAGTTATTTTATTAAGTCCAAAGTTGATTTTCTTCAGTTTTGCAAATATTATTGACAAAAATGCCGTTAAAAAAACAGGTGAAATTATGTTGACAGTTATTATTTTTACAAGCTACCCCAAATTAAAAAAAAAATATGAGGTGTTAATTCGATGCATTGAGTAAAATACATCGATATATCGTAAAATATCTACTGTAAGTGTAACCGATGTATCGGACTGATTCGATACATCGAAAAGTAAATATTGATGTTTTAAATGTATCGATGTGTATCGAACAACCCTAGTGTTTGTATACTTTTTGAACAACCCTACCGCGAGTCCGCGATTGTAGAAAGTAGGGGAAAAAAAGGAATTGAAATTAAATGCAAAGCTTTATATTTCAGTAGCAGTTATTTTTTACAAAGTTATCTTACTTGAACAATAACAAATAAATACCATGCAAGATCAAGAAAAACTTTTGAAATATTTGGTGGCCGCTGAAAAATTAGCTGAAGAAATTTTGTCAGACAAACGTGAAATAACTATGCTAGACAAGAGAAGAAATCAAAATCGAGAAGCGATACGAGATCTTACCAAATCAACACAACAAAAATGCTGGGTAACTGTTGGATCTGTCTTGATAAAACATAAAATTCAAGACACAAAGTCGCTATTGGAAGCGGACCAAAAACAATTAAATATAGATATTAATAAATTACGCAGTGATCTTAAAATTAAAGTAAATAGTCTACGAGATTTAGAAATGCAGCCGCCTGTTCCAGGTTTAATGCTAGTTCCTATGTCTACAAAAGAAACAGAAGCCCTATCAACTTCAAAATTATTACCTTCATAGCTTTTTTATAAGTTGTCAGTTGATTAAAAGTTGTAACATTAAAATTATTTCTATAATTATGAAATAAGACAAGAAAAAAAATCACTCAGTCAATATATCCATTTCAGTCATCTTCTTGAAAGTCAGTCGTCAGTTTTTTTTATACAAATTGATAAATTTATAAAAAAAAAAACAAATAACTTTTTAGTAAAAGGATGAGATAATCGGTGGCTTACTATGTAATTAATTTACATTGAAAATAAATATTAAAAATACCTATTGATAAATTATATGTATAGATTCAATAAATAACACTTACATGTCTAGAGAAAAGTCAAATGTAGGTATGATTTCTGTGGACCTCAATAAGTTTGTTAAGGCAAATTAGTATTTTATTGACAATTAGCTGTACCTAGCAGTTTCACCTGCATTTATGCTCACCACTGCTCCACTCCCAAATGTTGTATCATTCATACCAATAATAAAATTATGACATGCTTTTTATGTCAAACAGAGGTTAGGTTTGTAAAATGAGGAGATCAGATTAACAGTTTTGGAACAAGACATTTCAATGTTGGTTACTATTTGTGTTAAAAATATAAAAACAGCTATTTATAATGAACCGGATTAAGAACCTGATTACAGGTACAGCTAGAGTTATCTAATGAAATAATATATTTTTACAAGATTATTACTAACAATATTTGACAAAGTTAGTGTAATGATAAGAAAGTAATGCCCTGCCAAAATAGGCACTTATGGGAAAGTATTTTTAGAACCACAAAGTTAAGTTTATCTTTCAGAAACAACAGGGGAAAATCTTCGAGAGTTGATTCCCCAGATGGATGTACAATCTACATACAAGTGTGTTTGCTTACGGAACCCTCAGTGCACAAGTCGGACTCGCACTTGTAAGGTTTTTTTAAATAGATTTTTTGAGCCACATGCGTAAGATTTGGGACGACTACCATACTCTTCATTACTGCGTAAGTTGTGCAATTTCTGGAACATTGGCACCGTGTTAAACTTTCATCACAATTTGATAAATGGTTTCGGAACACAGAGGGACAAACATGCAACGCCTATACCATTACACAATACAAAAAAAGAAACAAACATTGATTTTTAACCCCCGGTGCAAAAAGAGGGGTTTTATAAGTTTGATGGGTCTGTGTGTGGCATCGTAGCTCCCAAACGGATGCACCGATCTGAGTGTGGTTTTTTTGTTTGAGAGGTGACTTGATCAAGAGTGTTCTTAGAAATAATTTAAGAAAATCTGTTCAGCCTTTCGAAGATCATTAGCTGTTTTCTAATCGTTGAAGGGATTTTCGAGTCGGGGGTGTTTTTTGTTTGACTGGTGGTTATTATATTTTCAATATAATCATATAAGCTCGCGTGAATGACCTTTTCAATTATTTTAGATATTACTGGAACTAGAACTATAGGTCTGTAACAACTGATATCATTTTTATTACCTTTATTTATTGTCATAAAGCTACTATGCTTTATGATTGTTATTTTATTTATTTTAAAACTATGCACATTTGTACAAAGGCGGACTTAATGCCTCGGGCATTCTCTACCAATCAACCTTGGGGTGATGTAGAACTGCTATAAGGCTGCGTTTCCACCAGAGATGTGCGAGGTAGCTGAGCGGTGCGAAGATGCGTAACGAAGCTGTGAAACGATGTGACCGTTTCCTCCATAGATGTACTAGGCCGCTGAGCGGTGCGAGGATGCGACGCTGTGAAACGGTGCGAAGATGTGTACATTACAAATCGACCTCTAACAAACACCAAACACCGTCTAGCACACATCTCTAACTTGTTTTGTACGTATAAAAACCTCGCTCCGCTAAGGCACATGAGCTTAGGAGTTGCGTTGAGCGAGGTTAGGTAAATGATAATTTTGGTTCTTAACCAACACATCCCTTTGCTACGCATCCTCGCACATGTGTGGTGGAAGGGCAGCTTAAGGTAGGTAGAAATTATTCATAATAATTTATTAAATCAAGGCAAACTAATATTTACGTTACTTAGGTACGTGTAAATGTTTTAACCTCGGCTGGAGACACCATTGAAAATGCATAAATATATTATATGGCTCAGTACATGAGATAAGTTTATGCCAATATACCTACTGTATGATTTTAACAGATATATCATCAAAGTCGGGAAGTAACTACAGGCTTGTTGATTTAAAATTAGTTATCATTTTATATATTGTTACGAAAGTCTAACCCGTAGACGCCATCTATTGTCGAGTAGAGGAAGTCATAAAGGGTTACGATTACCTAAATTGAGATGCACGCCATCTTTTGATTCTTGTATGGAACTAATAGTCTATTTTAGAATGTTCCACGTTATATTAGAAAATTATAGAATGTTCCACGTTATATTCAAAATTATAGAATGTTCCACGTTATATTAGAAAATTCCAGAAAGGTTTCTAGATTTTCGGGAAAAGTTCGGGTACATAAGGCGGTGCATTACGGTGTTGGTTGAGTGATCTGCGAGTGAACAAGTGAACAGAGAAGTGTAAATATATATAAACTGAGGTGTAAAACTAGTATGTAGGTAGTTGTATGGAAAAAATAGAAAGAAAATGTGTCACTTTGTTCTATGTCGTCATGTTCCATAGAACAAATGGGAACTACCTAGTGCGAAGTATAAGTGATAATTTAAATGGTGAGAATTAAATATAATTGTGTTATTTTTGAATTATTAAAATAATTGTTACTAAAAATGAAGTGCTTAGAGAAGAAAGTTCTACGTTATTTTGGAATTTAAAGCTATTAAAACAGTTTCAAAAGCAAAGAAAGCGTCCGAGAATTATGGTGAAAATCTGGTTAGAAGACCGAAAAAGACTCATACAAATTTAATACATTTGCTAACTACAGAACCGGCATCATATCGAACACCTAGATCTAGAGGATAATATAAAGGCGCCGCGCCAAATTTCAAACAATTCGACGAGTCACGAGCTAGTCTCGACTTACAAAACCGCAGTATTACAGTGATCCATCAACGAACAAAACGGCGAGCCGGTTTGGGCGAGCTTACGACAAGATATATTGTATACTGTGATGATCGGCTATAATACTGAAGAAAGAACAAGTACACTCGTAACCGACGAGGGTGTATGAAAAATCTGATGAATGTGGAAGAGTTGCAGGAAAATGGTGCTCCATCGTCTCTGTCTAATATATATGTATGATATTGAGTCTAGTACAATTTTATTACTTCGAACAAAACTGGGTAACCTATATGCTTGGCAACTGAATTTATTCGTGTTAAGTCAGATCTAAGACCTGTTTTGATATGCAACTAAGGTTGGCCAAAGGCATCGCCTAGGGGAAACTTCTGTATAACTGACTGTCGATGAAACAGCTTTATAAGCATTATGGTTCTAATAGTGTTAAAGAATTGTCTAAATGAAGCGAGGAGCTCTTTATCTACTGGCTTTCGATGGAATAGTAGATGGAAGAGCACTCATTGCTATATAGTTAAAAATTATACATGCAAAGAAATGTATTGAAATAGAAACAAGCTACATAATGAAAATTACTTTGTTCTCAGCAACTGTAACAGACTAAGGGACATCCGCATGTCGCCACATCAAAAACTCGTAAAAATAGGGGGTAAACTATAGTGAAGGATAAAACAGTAGACTATTTAATAAAAATAAGTTATAGACATTATGACTAGTTCCGGTGATGCCATGCCACTGGCCATCTGACAAACAGCGGGCGGCCGAGGTGATAAGCGGGCTAGGCATGCATTATAACTTGAGGGAGGTTCGAGATACGAACATCGCGGTTATGGATATTTAGTGAATTTGATAGTTTATAGCAATAGCGGTGAGGTTGTTGCTAAAAGTATGCTTAGGCACTTACAAGTTTGGTCTACAAGGTCAGGTATAGCTTTGATAAGCTTCGTATTTGGTAGGTACCTACCATATCCCAATTAAATATTAGTTAGGTATATAATAAGATGTTAATTAGGTAGACAAAACAAGATAACCCTAACATCGTCAGAAAAGTTATGCGATAGAAAGAGGCAACTTCAACATAGCTGTAGCTTATTAGCGCTGTGTGACCCGAATAGCAACTTGCATCGGAGTAAGAGTAGCTATTTATTAAAATAATTTTGCTAAGTGTGTCTTCTGTAACTGTACTATTATGTATTCTGTACCCGTGCTTTAATTATTTAATATTATCGGTTGGGTTGGTATTCTTTGTTATCCTGACATTTTCCCACCAACTTAAACTATTCATCACTCACTCAATCAGAATACAATTCCCTGAAGTCGGCCCCCTGCCAGAAAGATTGATACAGAATCAAACTGCCTGTGAAAGCTGAACAATCAGAGTAGGCATCAATATTAATGAAAATGTAAAATGTATTTAAAAAATTTATTGGGCTAAGGTACTTCAAATAAAAAGTCTTCAAATATATAATTTCAATATGCACAGTTATATCTTTATACATGTAAATAATATAGTACATAACAAATAAATAATAAATATATTTTACCAAATTTTAAGAATATCCACTAATAAAAATGTAGTTTGGTGTGATAATTATGGTACAAAGTGACTTGACTAAATGCCAATTTAAGTGAATGAACCTTACAATATAATTGAAGAATAATTTTACATTACCTCTAATTGTGTTTTTTCCAAATGTGGTTTGTCAATAATAATTATCTATCTGTCTGACATGGCATTATTCTTTGTTAATATCATAAAAATAATTGTGTATCCAATTAATAATATAATAATCATCACCAACTAGCTTAACATTATAAACAATATGGCATATATGAATTAATAGTTGATTTCAATTACATTTTCTTTTAGAAATTATCAAATTGCAACATAATATAAAACTAAGCACATTAACTTACTTACGCATAATTGTCAATATCAAAACATTTATCCTAGAGGTTATTGCTTAATAATATATATTCCTTAATAGCTTGTAATAAATTGAAATTATCTTTATCAGTACAAAATGCCACATTTACTAAGAAGGTCCTCGAATACGTGAATGTATAACATTTTGTGGATTGTCTTTTGAGCACATATACTAATTCTGTCACTATCACAAGTCTTTGAATTTCGAGTGGCCAAAGCACATGATTTTGTATTGACTATTCTACTGGCATTATCTTGTACAGTACGGGCATGCACTTAATAAGGGACGCCGTTCGTGTTACAATCACAGATCAGCAGCGTGCTCTACGCCAGCCGCACCCTTAAACTACCAGTTGGCCATGCCGGGTTTATTGAGCGTCATAAAATATATCTGACAAGAGGAACCACCTTTGGCAGAGGAAAAGAACACTTTATCATTGCGTTCGCATAAGAACTTGAGTCGTTGTGCTTTCTTGTGCATAAACACGCCATCTAGGTGACCAGTCTCAACTGAACGAATTTCAATTGCTTTATTGCCCCATCCCATAATCTGTCCTGTACCTATGTAGGCTACCGATGTTGGCATTTCACCCCACTGAAAGTAAGAATTAAGTATTATTCTGACATGTTTCTTTTTGATATATTATAATACATAGTTATTAAATTACAAACCTGTAGAACTATGTTCTTGCTTACTCTTCCATAAGTGTTCACATAGACACCTTCATTATCATAGCACAACAATAATTGAACTCCATTAGAATTTGGTAGAGGCACAATGCAGTGCGGGACGATTGCGCCTTGTGTCTGTAAATAATGAACAATAAATTGCAATTAATGATTGATGTATTCATTGAAGTCTATTAATCCTATTTTGTTTTCACTAGCAGTTAATTTCTTTGTTTAATTTAGTTATGAAATATGTATGCCACATACGGTTTATTTTAGTTTATATTTATAGGGCGCTGTTCATCATGTTATATTTGTGGCAGGGTTAGGAAGTGTAAGCAATACTAAAAATACGAATTATTACTAGTTCTTTATGTAAGGTCCTCATAACGGACCAGATCCTCGAAAGTGAAGGGTGACAGCCCACACTATAAGTTTGACTATCGACTCATCCTATAAGGGTTAGGAGACAATGTCATAAAATGTAGGTACATCCTTTAATAAAATTATAAATTACTAGCTGTGCCCGCGACTTCGTCCGTGGAATAGTGTATTTATATTGAATCAATAGTCTAAAAAATAGGTTTCAAGCTTCTAGCTCTAAATATGACGATACTTCCATACAACTTTTCATCCCAACCTTTCAACCACTTAGACCCCTTTTTTTCGCAGTAAAAAGTAGCCTATGTCCTTTCTCAGGCTCTAGACTATCTGTCTACCAAATTTCATTTAAATCGGTTCAGTAGTTTTGGCGTGAAAGGGCGACAGACAGACGACAGAGTTACTTTCGCATTTATAATATTAGTAGGGATTTGGTTTTTGATTTCTGTTGGTAAAGTGTAAACAAAATTAACTTATTTGATTTTTAACAAAGACAAACCAGTAATTTTAAAATATAAAGTTAGCAATTGCCTTAATTTTTTTTAGCTAAGAGGCACGTTATATAGATAGAGTTAGATATCAGGACTGATCCCTGGCTATAAATAATAATTAGATAAATTAATTTTAATATTATATAAGAAAATAATAAAATGTTGATTCCACTTACATTACTACTTACATGCTTTGGAATATAAATATCATAAACAGTGGCAGTGTCTAAATCAACAGCATGGAAACCGTCAGCAGATCCATATATTACTTTCAGTCTTGTGCTGTCTTCTATGGTCAAATCAACTAAAAGAGGCCTGAAAGTAAAATATTTTACATAAAAACCAGGTATGGTGTATTATTGGCGTGGTGGTCTACATTCGATTACAACGCCAGGAGTGCAAATTCTGTGCAAAGTATTTGTATGCATGAATAAACCGATTTGCGTTATTCCAGGTGGTTGTGTACATGTCTTTTGCATTAAAAGGGGTTTCTAAATTATGTTTATCCATGTTCTAGAACCCGTTTGTCTATATTTTATAACCCTATTGGGCTTCTAGAATATGGATAAACATATTTACTGATACTATTCTCAGGTACCTACGCTTTGTGTGGGTCTATAACATTTTAGATGTAATCTCGTGCAAATAAATAGTACATGTGTATTTGTTTTGCAAATTAATTGGAATGGCCAGCTCAAATCAAGCACTTCTGGTACGCACAAAAAGATTAATTCGAGCCAAAAATATCACATCTACTAGTCTTCAGGAGGAAACCACGAAACTGTTAAAAAATTTATCGAGAATGTTATGGACCAAGTGATTAATATAGCATTATTCGTACCGTTTAAAAATGGCCAATATGAGTAGTCAATATAATTAAAACTATTGAAGTAAGCAAATTGAATGGGCTTGATGAATTATGTCCCCTACCTATTGGGTAAAATAATAAATATATGTATTTTATTCAATAGGGAATATGCACGTGACTCCAAAATACCCTAAATATTTTTATTTATAGTTTTTATTTGGTATAGAAAGATACCAATATATTTATAATGGGGTGTCTTGTCATTTGACAAAAAACGAATCACAAATTTTCATTTTCAAATTAACGTTTTTTTTTTTAAATTAAATGTATACTTGATAAAGGTATCACTTTACAAACTACTCTTTCTATAAATAACTCATTTCAGAAATAATTGAAAGACATTTCATTACATCAAAACATCATTAAAATTTGACAAACTAATGTTTCATAATCATGTTAATTGGTAAAACAACGCACAGCATAAATAACGTTTGACAAAATGCATTACGAAATCATCAGTCATCCGTAGGGTAGGTCAATTGAACAGAAATGGCTAGGTTTAAGTTAGAACTGCGACCACAACGACGAGTCGAGTGCCAGATCCGAATTCTATCCATTTTACTTGGTTATGACAGGTGTAGTTTTTTAAATTGACTATCAATCAAATGGTTTTCGTATGAAATTAGTACTTCACAAATTTTAAACTGAACAGAAAACAACTGTTCTACAGAGCACAGCTGTTTTCTATCCAGCATCTGATCATGGTCCTTCCATGTATGTTCTTGGTCTTAACGCTTTCTATAGCTTAATTATCATTTGCCCAACAGTTATGAAGCAATATTCATAATGGTCAGACAATGTGACAAATAAAGTTTATATAAGTATTAATCACAGAGCCTATTTTCACTTGCTATTATTCATATGGCCAAGGCATTATAAATAATGCAATGTTTAATCACTTGGTCCATAACATATACACAACTGTTGCAAAGCGCTTATTCGAACAAAGAGATAATACTTATTAGGTACTAAATAAACTTTTAAGTGTTTTTTGTTTTTTCTTTCAACTTTATTTCCAACTGGTAAGTTGATACATAAGTTAAAAAAGTTATCATAATTTATGTGATATTGTTGGATAGGCATTAAAATATTAACCACTTTTTTACTTACCTGTGTTGCAGATCTCCGAAGTTTTTGAAGGCCATAAATTTATGATATGGTTTAGGCGCCCACGCATAAATTTCGATAGAATCCTTCAGAGCGATTACAAGGAACTTAATCCTTTCATACTTTACGATACGGAAATGTACTGCTCCTTGCAGTTCTCCTACGTTTATCCACCCATTTCTCCTCTCGGCTTGCTATTAAGAAAATAAAAGAATAACGAATCCTATGAATGAATACCAGGGATAGTAATACACATAACAATAATTTTAGTTAGATAGCTTATACTAACATCACTAAGTCCATCAGTACGCAAGATTTTGGACTTGAGCCAGCTAAGGTAGTAAACACGCACACGATTCTTTTTCCCAGAAACAGTTACAAGTATGTTTTGTCCTTCTAATACTTCCATTTGTTGGAAGCGGCGTCGGGAGATCAATTGATAAACTTTACCTTGTCCTGAACGATCTAGTAACATCAAACCATTTTCGGTGCCAATTAGTAAATTGACTCCTGGAAAAAAAGTATAGTTTAGAAAATTATTAATTTGAAACAAAAGTGTTTATTGTGTCAAAACGTACCCCATAATGCTGCACAGAGAATTTCAGAGTTAAATCTTTTCTTGTATTTGCGTATTTCGGGCGTATCGGAAGATAGGTCGTGTCCGGTGGGTGTGACATTGACGTTCACGTGGCTCTCTCGCCGGGAAGCATTACCACCAGAACCTGCTGTGCCGCCGCTACCAGTCGAACCAGCACCAAACCCGAACGTGAGAAATGAACGCTGCTTCTGTTGAAGGAATTGTTGTTGGGAGCCCACGGAGGAGTTCGAAGGAGAATGTTGTAATGAGTGGGGGGAGGACGCGCCCGAGATGAAAGACTTGGATGGTGTGGATTGGACGGAGGACGGTGGTGGATGGTGGTGATGATGGGACAAAGGTGTGCCTCCGGCAATGGCCTGCCTGTACTGGAACAGAAAAAGCTTACAATGTTTAATTTGTAAAATTATACAATTATTATATTCCTACAGCAAGTTTAGCTGCATCATCAACCATTTGCATTAATATATGATTTGTTAGTCAAATAAGTCCATCTCCCATAGATTAGTTGTCATTTCAAATATAGTTGGAAAGTTATTAGCTTGATGGCTATTATCTACATTTATGATTGTAACATAAAATGTGATATGGTACATGAAATGTCAGCAGGCATGAACTTGCTGTGAGTGCATCTGAATGAGTTTTATATGTTTTCTTTGATTTAAAAGAACACCACTGTGGACACATTTATATATTTGGAAATGAATAAGAGAACATCACTGTCAAAATGCCAGATTTTAGGTATATTTAATATTAAACAGTTAGTGACCGTTTTATAATAGACAACACTAACATTAGCCTCACGTGTCGAACTGATGATAGCAATTCATTAAAAACCCGTAAGACCCTTGCTCTAAATACAACTGTTATTAAGCTGTCCTAGTAAATTGGACTAATTTAAAGCTGGATAATATCGATCTGCATTCGATGATCAACAAAACATTTCGGTATATAATGAAAGCGTATCTAGCAAAAGGCATAAATACAAAGAAGAAGTGAGATACAGTTCTAACTTTCAACAAACAACAATCTATGAGAACCTTCAAGCATTTCCTCTTGCATCAATTCGTTTCGTACTTACGCAGTGGTAACAGGTGTCTGCAAACCGGTCGCGCAGTGGCTCCAGGATGTTTGCATGATTGACAACCATTATCACATTAATACGATAAACCAAAAGCTTGGGACACCACACAGTCATAAGCTCAACAGGAGCTTCCAACATAAAGCTTTATTGTTAATTCTGATCTTGATTCAAACTATACTACAATAATCTTACATGACGCTATATGTTGTTGGTTTATCTGAATCTTTTGCAATAATGGTTCAGATACTTACGGCAAATAAAAATGCATTAATACATAATGGCATAGTAGATACAATATACGAAGCAGCGCTTGAGTTGGAAGCACCTGAGTTATTTTTATTATGAACACATCATGGCATGTTGCTAAAGATCCCCTTTAAAGTTAACCCTTTAATTAAAGCATGAGTAGGTGAAAATGCCACTCACAAATTAATTCTCAGGATTTAATAACAATGTGGTGAGTACATAAAATCAATAATTTATGTTTAATGAGACTACCCCACCAGTGTCATTAAAAGCAAACCGGGGGTACTAGTATAAATTGGAAAGTACGATTTTGCGTAATTCTTCCAAGTTGAAATTAAATATGTGTAACCAATCATTGGTGTATAGTGGTAGGCCTAGGCATAAGGTAAATTGCAGTTGTTCTTAAACTTACCTCTTCACTAGTCGATTTATCGTGTCGCGGTGGAGTGGTCGGCTGTCCAGCCTGGCTCAACAAGTCAGGCAGTACGGAACTAGTCCGCGATCCACTGCCTTCATTAGCACCGCTCGATCGGCCCTACACGTAATTCAACATTATATTACGGTACATTAACATCTTTTGTAAGTACGACTATTCTTCAACAGTCATTAATAACATTCTATGAGGAAATAATATGAATAGGACTTGATGAAATAAATTTACTAGTAACACAGTATAAGTACCATGTTATGTAAAACATATTTAATGATATAAAAACATGTATTTCATGTTTTTTAAATATGTTTATTTATCGACAAAAAATATTTTACAAATCATTTTTATAAAAAAATATTTTTTTTCTAAACCTATGTTGTTTTCTTATTTTCAAGTGTGACAAACGTTTGTAAAGTTTTAGCAATATTAATAATTAATTAAACATTAACAGAGCTTGACATACACGGCAGCCAAAACATGCAGTAGTAAAACACATTCACAAATTGATGATTGTTTCTTGCCAGCTTCTGTGACATTTCGTTAGACAGCATTGCTAATATGGTTAAATTTCAAGTGTTGATGGCATAAGTAGATATCGTGTATATAATTTGCATTTGTTGATTTCTTGGCAGGAAGACGGTATTCGCGTACAGATAATGATTTTTAAAAGAATTCAGTTAGTTTACGTTAATGAGTTGCAGTGTAGTGTTAGGTGAAAAAGCTGTTAACAGATAGTCTTTTTATGATATAGATTTATCTACTTTGTTAATTGTACTAACTACCTAGTGGTAATTTCTGCCTTCCCAATACAGTACATGTACTAAAACTAAGATAATTCTATACACTAGAATATAATTATCACGCCAAAATGTAAGACGTGTGAGCAACATCTAAAACCAATGTTTCCTTAATATATATATATATATATATATATATATGTATACGAAGTATGTAATTTTAGTATTATAAACGCAACAGGAGCACGAAAACAATTCCCATACATTAAGTTATTATTATAAAATTAAAAGAACCAAAACCACTACATACTAAATACAAAACATACCAACTTTATAAAAGCTTCCATACTGATTTAAATGTTAGTGAAAACCATGTTAGACAACCAAACCCTCATACCATTATGTAAGTATAAAATATTAATCAAACTATCCGGAGTTGGGAGCAAATTACCTTTTCCTGAACGAGTACCGCTTCCTGCCCACAACTTGCCAATAGCTCTGTATGCCGATTATATTGAGAATTTCTCCGGAAAACTATATCAGATTCAGTCTTTTCTCTGCGTGGTTTCACGACGCTATTAGATTCAGCTATGTTATCCGAATTCAATTTATTCTCAAAAGTATTTGCTGTCAAGTCAGGTGTACCAGCTTTCTCAACGATGTGCTGCTCGTGAAGCAAATGCTTGTAGCTGGCGAGTCGCTATTTACACTGCTTTGTCGACTTGGTCCATTGCTGTCACTATCCTGTCTGATCAAAGCGGCCACATTTTTCAACGCATCTATAGGATTATTAGCTGCGATATTTTTCTCGGAAACTTTTTTTTCGCCCTTTCTCGCATCTGCTTGAGCCCTCATTTTTAAACTGTCATTGGTTTTAATGAAGTCTGTTAGTATTGGCTCTCCGGACGATAGCTTAATAACTTGTTTGCGAGAATTGTTGAAAATGCCGCTAGATCTTAACTGTTTATTTACTCCTACTACTGGACTTTCATGCTTTGGAAAGTATATAGCAGAGTGTCGGGTACTTGGCAGTGGGAAAAGATCGGAATTTTCTCTTCTGAAACCTCTGAAGAAACGGTTTGGAGAATTGGATTCTGGATCCGGTTCTTTTTTGTTGTACTTAAGAATATCTGATAACTTATCCTGTGTTGACTTTTCATTTGGTTTTTGAAACCAACTGTTTATGTCTTGAGGGTGGAGTAGCAACGGCTTTATACTTCGACCACGCATCTTCCATTTCTAAGCGAGACTGTCGTTGTAACTGCGCACGTTTCGGATCACTATCTTTTGTTGAATCCTTTTTCTCTTCTTTAAACTCGGTATTCTTCGATGGGAAAAAGCGAGCAAAGTCCCAGTCCTTCAGTAAGACTGCCTCATCGACGTCAGATTGCCTCTTATCGCTTTCGGTATTTTCTTTCTGATGTTTGTCAAACATGCCCGATACAAAAAGTACATATAAATAATAGGAATACAAAATGAAAAATAAGAGCTAGCACCTATGCTCACCAATCTTACTTTGGCGTGAACAACCATTCATCAAACTATCAGACCCTCATAAAAGAAATCCATTTCTTTCCATTCGGTGAGTTGTTGATTGGAAAAGCCACACATATTAGCACGCATTAATGCCACACATGTTATCCTATACAACAAAACAGCTGATAAATAATCGCCTTAACTTAGACAGATCATATTGTATGTAGTTGTTTTGTTACAATAGGAAAATATAACTCCGAAAAAAATGATGCGGTGTCAGTTTCATAATTCAGCATGTT